>VXBX01005109.1:35721-100398 GCA_013400415.1 Scytalopus superciliaris
TGAGAATTCTTTTTTTTTTTTTTTTCTCTCTAGAGGGGTGTTACTGCAAAGGAGCAGCTTTTTTTCCATATCCTCTTTTCTGAGAAGCACCTTTCAATTTGTAACTGCACTACTTGGTTAAAAAACATCTACCTTGAACCAATTTTTAGTCTGCCATCATTTAGGTGTGAACCATTTTGTGAAAGGCAGTTGTTGTTGCTTTATATCATACATATCCTTCAAACACCCACTCTGAACTTGTGACTCATCAGTCCGGGATCTCAAATTGCCTTCTGTTAATTACAAAATACTGATCTTGCTCATTACCACTGTAACAATAACACCTAGTTAGGAACAGAAAGCTTCTTCTCCTGGCAAACTGCAATGTTTCCTGTTTCATTGCTTTCTGCCACTTAGCTCATTAAATCAGTTTGCACAGCCAGCTTTCCACATGCCTCTGCAAAATTGTGAATGTCCTTTTGTAGGCTTCTGAATTCAGACTGAGGGATGTGGAATACACATGATGAATGTCAGTTTTTACCATTAACTTAGGGAGCTTACCCCAGCTCAGAAAGGCATTGTTGTGCATTTTGTTAAGCTATATAACAAATTTTGTATTTTTGTCTCTTTGAGTATGCCTCAGTAAAACAAGGAGAAATCAAGTATGTTTTCTCAGGACCTGTAGTAACTCTGCAAGTGAATTTCCTGAAAACCCAGTAAATGGCTTAACTGTAAAGGTACAGCCTCCCGGCCAGTCATTAACTGCTAGAAAATATTAATCAGATTTGGTAGACCCAAATTCATCTGCCTACCTCTAACTGATTTGAGACAGCAGGAGTATCCAGGCTTATTTTATCTGCTTTTATATGATTTTTTTTAAAATGTGCATTTTCTTACAAGAACCAGCATTTCTCCAGCCTGGGAGAAAGAAACCTTATGAAGATAACTCACCCAGGAGAAACAGACAGGCCAAACTCTGGAGCTGGACTACGTACAAATGTAAATAAACAAAAAGTACCTCTTCCCCAAAACCAAAACCACAACATATTCTCAGTAGGATCTTTCAGATTAAGAGATTTAAATTCCCATTATATTCTTACGTAATCACAGTGCAGGTGAGAAATTGTTAATGACAAGCAAGCATTTGGTCTACATAAGAATATCAAAGTCACATTTGGAATTTTACATATTCAATTAAGTTTTAAATAAACACTAGAAGGAATGACTTTCACTGGTCAGGAAAAAATGTGTATGTAAACAGCCTGACACAAGAGAAAGTCACTTGTAGAAAGAAAGCCTCTAGATTGAAAACATTGTGAATTCATTTCAGGTTTAGCATAACAGTCCTCATGGACCAGGATTCTCTCTGGGATAAGCAAACAGCATCTCCAGAAAGAAGAAACTTCAGCAGAGCCAAGTCAGTTCAGGATCATTTAATGCAAAATCTCCATGCAATTTCCTTTTATTTAAACCATTATTAAGAAATATCCTTCAGCTTATCACATGTGAAGCATAAGCTTCCTTTGGTATTAACTTTGACACTTGGGGGATTATATTAATATAGGTGATAGTACCTGTTAGTGTGCATTTGATTGCTCTCAATGCAGAAGGATTTACTCTTGTTATTGATTTGTTGGGTAATATATTGGTTGGAAATCCCCTGGTATTGCTGGTTGCTGTGTATTCTAAATTTTATTGGAGTTGTGAGCAATTTTCCTCTGTCTTTAAACTTATGATCACTCTATAAAAGAAGAGCCCAAGAGCAAGCTGAAAAACAAATCCTTGTTTTTATTTTGCGGAAAAGAAAAGCTATCTTGTTTCGCTTTGTTCCTGGTTGTTGATTGCATTACTCTGGCTTTTGTCATGGTTACTCTTGAGACAGGCAACAAACAGAGAATACATTGCAACAGGAGCCAGCAAGAGAGAAGCCATTACCTCTAATGGGTAAAGGGGCACCAGGGCAAATTTTGTTTCACTCAGAGGCTAGAAATCAAACCCCTCTACCCTTTAGTTGCCACAAGTAAGTGTATGGGTTGATATGACTTCCTTTATAGCACTATTATATTTCCCTCAATCCTTTAGGCAGGAGTCAATGAAACCAAGGATAAGCCAGATTGAACCCTTGCCAGCCTGACCCCTGAGTCTGGGGTCATGGGCATCCAGGCAGCCCCTGCCCACTCACACACCCCATGGCAGGCAGCCATGGGGCAGAGGGGCAGGCAGAGGTCTGTCCCCTTGCCTTGAGGCAGCACAGAGCCAGGGAGAAGGTCCATGCACCCCTGGGAGGCTGTGGTGGTAACAGCGAGCAGCTGGCTTCCCCATGCCGGGCCTTTGTCTGTGCTCCACTGATCAATATATTCTAACTCTTTATTATCCAGTCCCCAGGAGAGGTAAATTGATTTATCATTATCTGTTCTTTGCCAAGGTGTAATTTTTCTCTCCTTACACACCAATATTTTTGGTAGAATACCACAGAAGTGTCACAAATAATAAATGCAAAATTTGGCCTCTAGGACACAAAATGTCTCCTCTTTAGATTTTGTTTAAGACTGATTCATAAAACTTGATCAGAATGAACAACAACGAAAAAGAGAGTTTAATTACACCCATATTGGGAAACATCCAAAGAAATAAAGTGTTTAATTATGTTCT
Organism: Scytalopus superciliaris; assembly: GCA_013400415.1. Taxonomy (NCBI): domain Eukaryota; kingdom Metazoa; phylum Chordata; class Aves; order Passeriformes; family Rhinocryptidae; genus Scytalopus; species Scytalopus superciliaris. The sequence continues at coordinate 38,353 of VXBX01005109.1, forward strand.
CTTAATATATCCTACAATATTCATCCAATTAAGGCTGACACTCATGTTATTTTTAAGATGTGGCATGAGTAAGACAACCTAAGATATCACACGATTGCTCCAACTGAGACATAATAGTTGAAAGTAATTTTTTCCAATAAAAATAACAGTGAACAGTGTTATTAATTCATTGTAATGATGCTACTGGGAGAAGTGTATGACTTCCACTGCTGAATAATCAACAAAAGTAAATTAGCTTTAAGTAACGAAATGTGTGTGTATGTGTATGTCTGTGAGGGTAAATGACCTTGAGAATGAAGAATTGAGAAAAGCAAATTAAATACAGTTTTAACCATCATAAACCTTTTAAATTATGTATTTTGAAATGTAGACCATGTGAGTTCAACACTCGGTAGAGCAAAATGCATTGTCATTTGCTTCTTGCATATTATAACTAAAATGCACAGATGTATATGTCTACCTGAAACCTTTCCAAATTTCAGCTTTATCGCACAAAGAAATATGGTTTCTGTGCATTTTATTCTTGCTTTTAACTGAAGAAAATCAGGGGCAAACCATTAATAAATCTGTAGTTTCTTACCCTTTGTCTCTCAGTCCTCACTGTCTCTTTCAAGTGGGATGTATTTAAAGAGAAAGCATTTATCTCCATTGCAGAGGTATTTGATCAGCCTTTTCAAGCTGGTTTAAAATATTCAACTTCTTAACACAGGAAATTCTTTTTTAGCTGTATTTATCTATGAACCTTGTTTTTTTATTTCTCTCTTTCTTTCCTTCCTACTCTTCTCAGAAGGTACATATTTTCCTAAAATTGCCTGTTTTTCACTTCCAGTGCATTTTTGCTACTTAGTCAGGCATGCACAGTTAGTATTTCTACCTACAATGTGTTAGTTCAAACACGTTGTCACATTTGGGAAAAAAAAACAAAAAACAAAAAACTTTGCCTTTTTTGCAGTCCATTCCTTACATTTGTTCAGATACAAATACTCACCTACACTTTCTTAATGCTTCTTTGCACTTTTTCAGATCACTTCCCTTATAGTTCATTGTGTTGCTTCCATTTGCAGTCCCTCTCACCAGATTGTAGACTGGTAGCTGTACAGCTGTTATATATTTTTTCTTTGTTAAACAATCTTAAATACATTAAATGTGTATTAATGTACTAAATGAGAGAAGCTGCTGTGTTGTGAAGCTGATTGATACAGACTTTTACAGAAAAGAAATTTAAAAATATAAACACGCTTTTCAGTTTGGAGTGCTTAAATATTAATAGGTGGAAATAGCTGATTAAGTGTTGATTATTCAGTTTAAGAATATACCCCAATAATGGCTCTTTCTTGTCTGCTTTAAGGTGGTTGTTTTCTTATGAAAATGTAGCTACAGATACGTAAAACAGACAAAGGCTTAATGAAATATTGATTTCTATCTTCTGTTGAAGGGAACCAGGACTTCCACAGTTTCTCTGCTGCAAATATTTTGTGCATTAATATATATATAAACAGAGTATTTTTGAACAGAACCTCAGAATGGCCATTGTGAAATCACTATATTGTACTGGTGTACAGCTGTTACCAAGAACTTTTCAAGCAGAATTTAGGATAGCATTTTAGCAGAGATACATACATCAGGGGACATGTGAATTCCCTACTATTTCTACAGCCTAAAAGGGTGTAGAATGATGATTAATGTATGAGACATAATTAGAAACAAATTAGAGATGGATTAGTATGGTTATTCTAAACATGATTTATTTTAAGAAACTGGAATCTTCCAGTATTTATGCACTTCAGCCCCTCAGTATTTCAGGCAACAACGCAAATATTTATGTGCCCTTGTGTTGCTTTAGAGTCAGGTGAAGAATCAACACTTGGTAATGAGTTATAAGATTCAAACTTCTTTTGGTGATAAAGCATCTGAAATAAATATTGCAATATATGTAAATAATTTTCAAAAAGTATGATGCATATGATGAATTCATTTTGTCTGTGCTGAAAGATACTGGCTAAGTAGAAAAAATACGTCTTTCATCGATTAGAATGTACACTTTAGATTTTTGTTGTCTGCAAACTGCAACTGATTTAAAATTTACACTTTCTGTTATGGCTCTTATTGATAAATCTTTTAAAGGATATTTAAAGAAGACAGAAAAGTCTGGATACGGGTAAAGCAACTAGAAAAAAAATCAAAGTCTGTTCGGAATTTTTTTGTGATGTTTACTGAAGTTGTCACTGAGCATAACATCAGTAGGATTTCTCCCAGATGAAATATGGATATCCTACATGCATTCCTACTGGAGACATGGCTAAAAAAGAAAGAACTATTGTCCTTCACTAAATCTGAATTTGATACAATGAAGGAACATCTAAGAGAACTGAGGAAAACATCAAGAATCCAAGAGCACCATCCAGGAAAGACGCCTCAGCAGCTGGTTGGCATCTGAGATCACGATGAAGTGATTCAGGTCAAAAGGTCTTCCTTCATTTCATTTTCATGTATCTGCAGGCTGGCAAATGACAAATTTTCTCTAGCAGAAAGTGATAAAACAGATTTTTGTCTTTGCAAGGTGAGGTTTGCCATGGGAAGGTTTTCAGCCATATGACAACTGCAATTAGTTAAGACTCCTGAAGGTTCTTTGCCAATGCAATGGTGTTCCAAACTGAACAGCTATCCCGTTATGCTAGATTCCTAACATAGCTGTGACTTTTTACTCCTGTTCTGAAAGAGTTTGGATCTGATGCGGAATAACCTGCATGTCATAGGTGTGTCATTTTCAGAATTTCTGTGTACAGAATACATATTTGAAAGGAAATTAATTTTGACTTATCTATACCTGAAATGTGTAATAACCTAGACGACCCACAAACCCATAAGGAAACTATATTGCAAGTTGTAAAGTTCTAATTTGCTTTGCTTGGCATAGTGACTGGACACCCTATAGCAGACAACACCCACTGGTGTGTTCAACACCAAGTGATGTCACCTTGTGAATTCCTCATTCATTGCAAAGTGCCACAGTACATGAGAGTTCAAATGTTGTTTCTCATGATGCAAGCAGGATATCCATGTTCTTGCCACACAACAGACAAAACAGATGAATGAAAATCTCTGCCACGCATATTCTTTCCCAAAATGGCAAAAGAGTTTGTGATCTCATTAGTAAGCAGAGGTGATCACATAGTATTGATGATACATGCTGTTTTGAATCTAAATTCAGGAACAAAACTCTTTAGGCATAAAGTCAAAATATCAGGGACTAATTAAAATTGGTGGCTCTTTCTGTTATTTTTTAGTTCCACAACAATAACATATATTGCTATCTTAAAAAACAGAATCTGCAGAATGCTTTACTTCTGCTTGTCAGGAAGTCTACTTAATTAATTTTCATTACTTCTGTCTGTAAAAGTCAGAGACAATAAGGCCAGAGACTTCTGTGGGCATTCCTTTGAAGGGACAGTTAAATATTAAGCTAAAATCTATTAATGTCTCAAGATACATTTGTCTTTGACTTTGCTATCTCTATCTTCACTTTAAAATGAATGTCATTTTACTAGAAGAAAAATTTAAGCATAAGAACAGCTTATGTAATTATGTAATTATCATTAGATGTCCCAGAAGACAGACACTCAGAAAAATACATCTACACACTAAGTTATTTTAAAAGTTAAAAGAGGAAGTTCCTTTCGTTTTCCTAGTAATGAGCAGATAATTCATGCCAATAATTTTTTTGATTCACATAACCTATTTGTGCTCAGGAAATACTTATAAGCCGATAGGGATTTTTTCTTAGATTTATTCCAGATCCAAAAGTATCCTCCAAATGTTTTTTTTTTAATTGTTTTTAATTCAGTGTGATCTGCAGTTCACATTGCTTTGTTTAGCTGTGAGCTGCCAAACAGTGCTTCAGGGTTTTTTCTCACCCACTCACTCATTAGGTGATCATGCACAAATTTTAGATTAGAGCACTGAAATGGACTTTTGGCAAAAGTCCCAGGAAAGGGCATCAGCCAGCTGTCAGTTAGAAACAAGGGCAGAAGGGCTGCAAACTTCAGCTAAAGAAAATACATTCACAAACACGTGTGAACAATTACATCACAAGCCAACTTGTTCTAATCTTACCCAATTATACCATACATTACCATAAGGTCCAAGCTATTTGTGGACTATGTTCAACACTTAATGTGTGTAAAACAAATGTTGTTTTCAGCTCTGTAAAGAAATGGGGGGTACCCAGAAATATGTTATGTCCTTCCCATAAAAGGAAGGAGGAGGTAAGAAGGGATGACTCTACCAGTAAGGAGCAGCCCTTTGAGCAGTGGGAGTCTGTAGGCAGCACCATGTTGAACTACACAACAGATTTCTAGGGCACTTCACACTAAAATGAGAACGGATTTTTGATAAACATATATTGCCTGAAAAAATCTGGAGAGCATTTTTGCTGATGTTCTTTGCAATCTTCCAGCTAAAGAAAAGGATCATTTACAGGACAACACAGAAATAACTGCTAATGCCTCATTAAGGTGAACCAGAAGGAAAGGCACTGTATGTGTCATTTCAGTCCCACCAGGGGGATCACATTAACACTTTGCAGTTAGCAAGTTGAAGGCACTAGTTTTTAAGTTTTTCTAAGGATATGCCCAGTGGTCTTCTTTCTTCCATACATTTGTTCAATTTAGCTTTTTGTATAATGCCAGATTTTGCATTACTAGCAATAATGGGAACTGTTTGGTCTTTATGCAGCACACTCCATGAGAGTTAGGGTATTACACTACTTATCATCAGACTGTCCTTCCCAGAAAGACCTCTCAGGAAAAAAAGGAAAAAATATAGGAATAAAAAATCTACAGCAAATTGGTTATGGTGGGACAATGTTAATTGCTCAGTGTGTAGGGGATGGAATTTGTTCTGCTTGTCTGGCTACTGGGTGTTGGCAAGAGGAAGGAGGGGGAGTTTGTTTATTTTTCAGTTTTGCTGTTTGGTTTTCTGTTAAAAATGTGATGATATGGATTCCAGTGCCTGTGACTTGAACTGTTAAAACTGTCTTACCAGAGTAGAATAATGTTCCAAACTTAGCTCAAGCCTTGGAAAATACTTTCAGGTTTTACAAAGGACAACTTTGCTGAAGTTTGAGGCAAGTCATATTCCTTGTGAAGGTCCTCACCTCAGAACTACATTTCACCAGTATTGAATTTTTTATTTAGTCATTGTCACTCAAGTGTAAGAGAAAGCTTTTAATAAACTCATTTAGTGATCTTTTTAACAACCTTTAGAATAAAGTAGAATAGAATAGTTTCAAATGAAAGGGACCTACAATTATCTAATCCAACTACCTGACCATTTTTGGGCTGACCAGAGGTTGAAGCATGGTATTAAGGGCATTGTCCAAATATCTCTTAAACGCTGGCAGGCTTGGGGCATTGACCACCTCTCTAGGGAAGCCTGTTCCAGTGCATGACCATTCTCTTAATAAAACAATGCTTTCTAATGTCCAGACTAAACCTTGCTTGATTCACCTTTTACTTACGGGACTTGTCAGTGTCTCAAAACCTTTTCATTTGAGCTGTTAAGACTCTGGTTAGAGAAAACATTCCCCCCAACCACGTGTCAAAGTTTAGTGTGCAGAGCTCCATATGTTGGGCAGAAAGACAAATTCTGGATTCTATGACTGTGAGAGGCAGGAAGGAGAAGGATTACTCAGTGGGTACAACGTCCTTCAGAGCCTCTTGCTTCATGCAGTGTGTGTGCGCCTGCGTGCGGGTGAGCGTGTGTAAAACAATCGGGCACAGAGGGACTGCTTGGGCTGTCTGATCTTTGTTTGCAAGTCATGTTTCTATTTAGATATTTAGGTCTTGAAGCCCAATCACTGTTTGGAATTTTATTTTAATGTACTGTCAGTCTGAGAGGTAACAGAAGTGGTATTGCACTTGGGCTATGTTGTTGGTCTGCTTTGCTTTTTTATGGCATCTTGTGAAATAAAATGTATGAATAAATTTCATACAGTCTAAAAGTCTGAGGCTCTAAAGTTCTTGAAATGTTGGATGAAAAAAATAGTTCATGAGATTTTATCCAAAGTATACTGGTGTTGGCAGTTGCATAGTAACAATGAGGAATTGCAGTGTGTTTTGGCTGTGTCCCAGGAAGACTCCTGTCTGAAGCAGCAATTCAGAGGCTTTCGATGGGCTACTGGAATGATGGAAATGTGTGTCAAACTGTATGTCAAACATGAGATAGCACATAAAGTAAAAAACTCATTCACAGAAATTATTTTTTTTTACTAAAAAGCTGCAGAATGTTTAAAACATGTGGCACTTCCAACCTTATCTATCTATAATGTGGGTGTTTTAATATAAACTGACTTCAGTTATTTGCACTTTGGCCTTCCCTATTAAAATAAAAGTATATTAAAGAAGAAATCAAAATAAATGTATATTAACAAAGGATACGTCTATTGAATTGCATTTTTTGGAGAATCCTTATAGGGGGCTGAAAGGACATTTATACAGAGATATACTATATAATTTGTTTTGCTTGCTCATTTGAAGTTCTAAGAGAAAGTTTTCAAGACCTGAGCAGAGAAAGTCTTCCTAAGCAAATAAAACTATAATAGTGATCTAACATATGCCTTCAACCATCTGTGCTTTGGTGGCTTATAAAATATCTATGAGAGTTTGTTTTGATGATGTAAGCAGCATTTCTTATGTGTTCTATGCATGAAAAAACAAACAAATGCAGGAATATTGCACTACCATTCCATAAATGAAATATTGTCAGTAACCTCTTCTCTGTAGGAAACAATGCTATACTGGCACTCCATATTCTCTCCACTACTTAGGAACCAATAGGCCTGAGCCTTAGGGGGGAAAAGAAAAAAAAAAGGAAAATAACCTTCTCCTTGATCATAGAGATTGCCTTTTTCTGCACCTTTTTTCTTTTAAAGCAAATATTATTAATAAGCATTTTGTAAGACCGATGTTCATTTAACAAAAGCTGGGGAAATCTTAGGGAGCTCACCTGACACAGGACAGGAACAAATTAATATTGTGATTAATGTGAATTTCTAGAACTGAAACTTTACCCTGAAAGGAAAGAACACGCTTCTTTTACAGAAAGAAGAGTAAGAGGACTGTAATATTAAATCTTTTTGAAGCTTTCCATTTGCTATGTATATTTACAGCTATTTCTCTTTGGGTAAATATGAAGTGATGACATTTTGGTTCTATTAAATTGTGTGGTAAAACCACCGTAGCAGATTCCTATAGTTCCATGAAGTTTTTAGCTCAGTCATTGAGACTGAGCTTAAAAGTGTTCATGCTTTTGAGACCCTCTCTGCTAAATATAAGCTTCCATTCTTCTGATTTAGAAATTCAGCTGAATACTTATAAACACAAAAGTAGCCCCTGGAGAGCTCTGTCTCTACTGTTCTCTGGACTAGGCATTTCGAAAATGTGCATTAAACTTCTAAAGCTGGCATGTCTTTTAGGGCTGTTCAGTGTAAGTACCAGGTGTTCAAAGACCTGGGAAATCTGCTCACTCATCTGGCTTTTACTCTTTTGGTCAGTATTTCAATAACGTTTCGAGAAGTTAAAGTTACAGTGCCATATTTTCTTCTATAAAATTAGTGTATTTGCTTACTGGATCACTTTTCAGGCCAAAATGTTGAAATTATCATAGTCTTTTGCCTTTTGATAGGTATGAAAAGAATCCAACAATTTCTGCCATCGTCAAGTGTGCTGATATTAAAGCTTCAGCTGGACCCCTGTTTTACTCTTTTTTAGTCTCTGCTGGTTTTGAAAATTCATTTCTCCTATTACTGGTTTCCTAGTTTTATGTGCTACCCAGAGGTTGCTCAAAAATTTATCACATCTTCCTGCTCATTACCAATTACTCTTTCCAGTTTTAACAGTTCTATATTATTCTGTTTTTAGTCGGGGGGGGGGAAACCCAAAACACTACTCTTACAAGTGTTTAAATACTCTGGAGTAGAAGGAGATAGGCTTTGGAGATACTAGAAATATTTTGATGCCTACAAATTTAAACAGAGTGATTTTAACAGGACATTGGAAGGACATTGTTGAATTTGGAGCAGAATGGTGACTCCACACTCACGCTGAATGCAGCCAGAAAAGTACATTTGATTTGTACACAGTGTTGCCTTTCTTTTGCTAGGAAATCTTTCAAAAATTTAGTCACCTTTAAAAGCAGAAAGTAGGTTTGAGTACCAAGGGAAGGAGTATGAAACCTTGCAGAGCTTTTGCAGTCTCATAGATAATACATTTAAAGGGTCTACAAGAGAGATCTAGACATGTAGATGAGATTCAGACACATTTTACTAAAATGGTTGGGGTAATAAAGTCTACAGAAGCATATCAGAAGTCATCTTTTATCAGACAGCGTTTCAGCTGTAAACCACTTACTGTGAGCAGTTCAGGTTATTGTTGCTCACTGTTGTCTTCAAAAACTTTCAGTGTCATAAAAGGATTGCTTTTCACCTGCTACATCTTGTCTATAGAGGAGGTTACTGCAAGGTAAACATAAAGACATGCTACTATATTACAGTGGGCTTTTCTCTATTCATTTCCTTTATACATTACCTGTGGGCAAAAAAGACAAGGTAACCAGTTCCTCGTTCCACACTCACTCACAAAGAGTAGTTGTTTCCTCTGAATGCATGTAAAAGCCTTCTTCCACACCCTAATGCCCACATCTGTGCCACCCTGGGTAGCTTTACATCAGTCTTGTGGCTTTAGCATTATTCTAATTTTCTGTTAGTGCTATGAAGCAGCCAATACCAATGCCACTACAACAGAAACCTCAGTTTAGATTTTGGATGCCTTGATTCTTACTTTCTCCATGCTACATTATGCATTATTTACATTTACTCATCCTATTCACTGTAGGGTAGTCAGAGCAGATTATGGGATGTGTCATGGTTCCCAGAAGTACTCTTTGCAAATGACAATTCTTCCCCAAACGACACTACAATACTAGACAATGGGTACATTCTGAAATCACTCTCAGATATATGCCTTGCAGGAAACTGTCTTGGGGTATTGATTTTTCAGATATGCCAAACCTTAAAGCTTTGATCTCCTTGAGTTTTATCTCTTCAGCTGTATGTCACCTGAAGAGTATGCACATATATGAACAGACCATATACACACAAATACACACACCCACCTGGTGGGCTGGGAGAACTAGAGGATGAAAGACACACTAAAGCAAAGAAAATTTGATGCTTCTTCTGATTTTCCTCTACTCTGTCCTTTTTTTTTTTCCCCTCAAGGGCATCTTCTGCTACCTCTCAAACACAAAAATAAAATTAGTGCTTCTTGCCTCTGTGGCAGCACTATTGCTCTTTAATAGCAAGTAAAAACGGTAACAAAATAGCTTATTGCTGTGGTAAGGGGTAAGGATTTATTAGCCTGAAAACATTGTGAAGGAATGATCTGGATTTTATTTAAGACAGAATGAAGAAATGTGAGGCTAGAAACTTTGGTACTTTGTGATTTGTTTTACTTAACTAAGAAAGTTATCCCACAATTTTCCTCTACATCCTTCTTTTGCACTTTCTATAGAAGTTGGTCACTATCAAAGACAGAATATTGGACAAGATATGTGGGTCTTCTGCTCTGGCACAGTAGATCTGGTGCTCAAATTCAAGGTGACTTACAGCACAGCTGGTGTCCTTTGGTCCTGTAGCCTGTTCCCACTGTCATGCTCTGATAAGGTATGGCAGTGACAGGTTACCTAGATGCATTTAATGTGAAATGAAATATGTTGCCTTTTTTTGCTTCTGTTTATTAATTTTTTATTTTAATGGCATGCCATCTTAAAATATATACTTCAAAATAGTTATGAACTAGGGAGCATATTAGTCTAGAGGTCACTTTATTATTTATTTATGCTTTCTCCATACTGTCCTTCTACTAAAAGTGCAGCAAAGAGATTCTAAGTTTTAGGAGAGCTGGGTAGTGTCACGGTGCAAAGTAAAGATAAAATAAAAGAATTAACAATATCAGATATCTTTTTTGTGTGTGTCTCATACTCGTTTTGACGACACAAGTATATATATATATATACACAGTCTGGACCACAGTGTCTTTCCATACAGGCACAGAAAAATACCACAAATTCTGCTAAATCCTTTCCTGTTCTCAGCTTCCAGATCTCCACTGCTTCGGTGGACCCTTTTGCATGCTGACCTGTAGCAAGTATGACTTGTTGTGATAAACCATAGCAGATTGTTTTTAAGGACCAGTTTCCCACACACTTGATACTAAAGGCTGGATATTCTCAGCCTCCTTCATGTGTATACTTCATCCCTATTGCACTCCATACAAGTTGAGAATTTTGGTTCGAAGGGAGCTAAGACAGCTCTTTGCCTATAGAGGCAGAGCTCCCCATGGGACACACAAACATGTATCTAGGTATGAATGTCTAACCTAAATGCTAGACGTATAGAAGAAAATTCAATTTCTAATACTTGTTTGGAGAACTGTTGCTTCTTTCTCAGGAAACCTTGAATTATGACAGAGGAGTAGCACTGAGATCCATGTGAAGTTTTTACTACCATGAAGAGTAGATATTAATGGCTACTGACAACAATCATGCAGCAAAATCCAGGTTAAAAATCATGCTTGAGCTGTATGTCCACAATACCTGGATGTTTAAGCAAGCAGTGAGTAGAGAAGGTCAATTCACCTGGTACTTGATATCACCTCTTTGAGAAGAATTCTAGCTGCAAGGGTGAGACTGTGCAATTCAAGATCTGGAACAGATAGAAGATTAAAGATAGAAATTCAAGATATGAGACAGAAATATGTAGTATGGGACACTGTTGATTATTTTGAAATCAGTTTTGTGTAATACAGTATCTCATTGTCTAATAAGGTTTTGGTTTTAAATGGCTTGCTTTAAAATATATTCTTAGAAGTTGCTTTTTTCTGGGAATTCTGTAGGATTTTTCCATGAGAATTGAGCTAAGTTCCAGAACCAGTAGAAATGGGCATAGTTAAGGCTAAGAACTGCACTCTTAAATTAAGGTCCAGAGTAGCTGTGCATGAGCATCCAAGGACAGACTTATTTTCCTCAGGATATGTTCTACTTTGATGTTCCTACGGTCTATAACCTTTTAAATTAATGGGAGTTACATGCTGTAGTATACATCAAGGAAAAAAGATACACCCTGCAGTTAAATATAATAACATTCCTCTTCATAAACAGTACTGTGTTCACATTGCTGAAAAACATACCTTGAATGAGGCTTTGTACTAGCGATTTGTGTAACTATTTGCATCTGTCAGTGCAAACAGAGACGGGTATGTTGCGTTTGTCATAGCAATTGGCAGACTAACAAGTTCTTACTGCACCATGGCAAATCTTTAGTGTGGCAAATCAGCAGTCCTGCAGCCTGCAATTGCCAGCTCCCCAGCAGAGTGCTTGCTCTTCAAGACAGGGACTAAACCAGCAAGTACTGACCTGCTATAAGCAATTTCCCGCATGATTGTGGAGGCAGGCGTGTGTCTAGGACTCCTCTTGCCACTATACAGACAAGACTAGATTTTCTGGCTTTACATCATTATGTATGTCCCTGGAATATACTTACTTTATAATTCTGCATCATTCCTTTCAGCACTGTAGAAGCATTCATGTGTGTGTTTATGCACAGGAATTCATGTGCCTTCGACAAAGTCCTTTGCCTGGCTGTGAGACCATCCAGATCTCGCTTCCATACTGAGTAAGATTGCCACCTGTCTTTGGGCTGCTGATGCAGAAACGTTTTGGTGTGATTGTTTTGTTATAAGAGATGATAGCAATAATATTTAATAACATAACCACGCAGTGCCCCAGAAAAGGGAATGTCATGTTTACCCTTGAGTATATAGTATCACTGCCCTGAATGACACCTTTCACATGAAGCACATTTTATATGGATGAAGCAATGCCACAGCAGCTTCCTGCATATAGCATTCTCTGCTGCCTGAAAGTGGCTGTAACTACTAATGTGGTAGCTAATCCACAAAAAATAGCTGCGAGGTACTATTTAATGGCCTCAAATATCTCTCCTCCAGAAAGTGAGGACATGAAAAGGAGTGTGCAATATGTTCACTGCTTGCAACATGCAGTCTGTGTTGAAATCCAGTAGGATTGTTCCACTGGAGTCTGAGCCACAATATTGAACAAGAACTTGTAACACAGTGCTTCTTAAAAGGAGAATTAAAACAAACCCTGCAGATACTGCTAACCTGTGATTATCTTCCTGGAAAATATCCATCTTACACTATGGTTGTAAACCAGTGGTATGTGTGCTGTCTGCCATGGATGGTCATAACCCTATTGTTTAAGTCGAGTAAGCTTTATATATTAAACAGTAATGCCATCTTGTGGTATGACAAGTTTTATCATTCTGTTTCTTTTTGCAACCTTCTTTTTCTTTATTATATTGGCAAGAATTCCTGAAATACCATGGCACATGCAACAGAATAGGCATTGCCCCAGTTGCAAAACATTCACAGGAAAAAAAAAGCCTATATCTGTACATCATAGACTATTTCATCAGTCTTTCAACAAAATAATTTTATCTCCTTCTGCTGAATGCAAGGGAGAAGGTAGGTAGTGTTATTATTAGATGGGTCATTGTGAGACACATCATTGTAAGAGCTGCCTTATTGCCTGCTTTTGAAATGGAGTTTGTTCCTTCACCGAGGGTGTGGACTCTTTATGTGTGGTTCCTGGACCACCGGTAGCCTACAAGAACTTTCACAAGATCATTCACAGTCCAGAAGGGTATCTGTAGTATCTTAAGAGTACTTTTATTTCAGACATTAATGCTAATGGCTCAGAAGAAATGCGAATTCACAGTGGCAGAGGTTCAAATTCTATTTTTCTCAAAAATTCATTTTTTTCTGTGTTTGCAGAGTGCTAGTATTAAGAGGCCATGCTCTGACTTACTGTGGAAAATGTTAATCAATCACAATGTACCACTGACACTGGCCTCAGAAGACGCCCTGTCAGAGTTCAAGACATGCAGCCCACTGACAATGCACAGGACTGCTCAGCATTTCAAAGAGTGAGTGCAATTAGCCTCTTGGACCAGAAGACTGAAGCTACAATGTCTTTGTCCCCTTTGGTGACATGAAAGTCCGAAGCATTTTTACAGCGCCAATCATTTGTCAGGTAACTTGAGAGCTCTGCCTTGTTGGATGAGTTGCTGAGTACCTGATGTTACATAGTCCCACTGAAAGAAAGAGGCTGTGACTTCTGCTGCAGCTTAATAGACAGGAAGGATTTTTGTTTCACTCTTTTCTATGAAAAATGTGAAGCTACTTATTGTCTGCTCAAACTTTTATAGAAAACAGCAAGTCTCATGTCAGAACTACTTACATTCTCAGTATCAAATCTACTGGTGACCCTAAGAGAGTGTCACCCGTCACACAGGGCAAGTGGAAGCCAGGGCTTTCCATGTCTGAAGCCAAGGCCTTGCAAGCACGCAATGGTTTCCCTGGGTCTTTGCTCTTTCCCACTCATCTTGGCATTGTTTTAGCTGGTACAAAATCAGTAGTTCTCAATATTCTGGATTTGAGGTCCTGTAGAAATTTGCCAAGTACTAAACAGATACATTTGAAAAACTCACCTCATCCATTTTTGTGCTTGAGCAGTGACCATTGCCAGATGACCTGTGCCACACAGTTCCTGTTCTTACTCCTAACAGCCTGTCCCAAAAATACCATTTTGATTGGCAAGAAACTTTTTCTCTGTAGTAAACCAGAAGGAAAACATATGAAAATAAATTAAGATTTGAGCAATCTTTAGGTGTTCTGATGGATAAAAGCAAAACACATCATTCCTTTACTGTAGTGATACTACAAAATGTAGAGTTATCATGGCTCAGGTTTCAGAACACACTATACATGATGTACTCCACATCCTTTGCACCTACAACCAGACTGAGATAAAAGATGAGGATTACATTTATTTATGCATGAGTGTAGTGAACATCTGCCAAAATCTATCTAGTTATTTTAATTCTCCTTTTCCACAAAGTTGACCATCTGCTCTGTCATCAGCAAAGATCTTGTCTTAAAAGCTAAATCAAAAGATTGGTTGTCTTATGTATCTTGTTTTTGCTTAACAGAATCAAAATTTCAATGCTATCCATCTGTAAGTGTGATGGTGACCTGCAGCAGGTACATACCTATTAAGTCAAAATTAGCAGCTGGAGCTGTAGTGAGCAGAATGACAGTTAAAATGTTTAGACTCTACCAAATGACTAAAAGGCCTGCAATTAGGTGTGCTGCTTAAAACAGTCACTCTATATGATTGTAGTACAGAATTTTTAGACACCTATAAAAACCAGTGACATGGAAATTAAAATAGGCACATGTAAGGTGATATTAAAGTCTACAACGAAACTGTTGAACTTGTATTTTCTTTATATTTCAAGGTACACAGTAATGATGAAAGGTTTATGACTGCATAAATATAAAATTTAATACAATAATACACAAATTGACAAAGTAGTACTTAATATGAAAAATTGAGTTTTGCCAGACTCTGATTTTAACATAATTGCTCTAATTACCAAATAGTATATTAAAATTTTTGTTGTTGTTTTTTTCTTGTTTTCCTCCTTGCCAAGATGAGGAAAAATAAGAGGTAGGTGTTAGAACCTTTACACTACTTCCGTGCTCACTAACAGCAAAATGTTAGAGGGCAGGATATAATCATGCCATTTGACTTAGTACATGGGTTTTGGTATTGCCGGCACAACCATCACTGGCCTTGCAAAATTCTGTTGTGTTAGTTTTAACAATAAAAATGTGAAAGCTTAGCAGGACAGTAAAGACTTCAATAAAGTGTTAACTCACTCTCTCTCCTAGAAGGAAATCTTCCAGAACCAGTGATCTTCAGAGACTGGCTCCCCCAGCTCAGACTGCCTGAGAAGCTGCTCTAGCAAGAAACACCCTGTGTTGCTGCAGCCCAGGCCAGCTAAACTGCTGCCAGCATTTACAATGTTTTGTTCCTGCTGTCAAAACCCAAAGTTTTCCATAATTGAGGCTGCTGGTAACAGTATATTGTTGGTGCTGAGCACTCAGCAAAAAGGCAGCATTTATGCTATGTGCTTATTTGCAATTCACTAGAACTGTCTCATGTAGCATTGGAGCGAACTTGTTTCTGTGCACTGAGTACAGTTTGTCAGCAAAAATTGCATGACTTCATCATTTTCTATCAATACCAATTAGCAGTTATTTTCCAGAACAGTCCAATTTAGATTAAGCTAAGCTATTAATGTTATTAGTATTTACATTATCCAGATGATCATGATCCAGCTTCTCTAATTAGGCACATCAATGTGTCTATGTAAGATTGCACTGTTGTAGATAGTCTTTTTAATTTTTTTCTTTTTTGTTAGAGACTCACTAGCCTTACTGACGTGTCACTTTGTGTTCCCAGAAACATGTAGCAATTGGGCCTTACCTTTGAGTTACACATGATGTTTCTGAAATATTTTTTAATTGAAAAATCATAGGATGGCATTCAAGGAATAGAGATGATTGGAAATAAAAGAAAATAATTCTACTAATGCTGCACTACATGTGAACTTAGGCTGTAGATTAGTAGAGGTAATAGAATAAAGGATGCTCTTTATTCATGAGGAAAGCAAATTTCTTTTCTCTCATATGAATTTACTATGTGTCTTTCAAAACCCTCCCCACCACAACACATTGACCAAGACTGCTGGCAGGATGAGCTTTGCTGGGCACAGGGTGCCCATTGTCACAACAAGGCCATGTGGGGCCCATCCTGTGGTACTTGCACAAGCTGGGCAGGGCTCAGCCAGCCAGGGAAGCGCCACAGCCTGGGATGGCCAGCCAGGTTCTCACAGATGTGCCAGGCTGCCACCAAGGCAAGGAGATGAGCCAGCCCATTGGGTGAGATGGAAATCTTAGGTGTTTCTTTCAGGCAGTCTTCTAATAATCTACTTCTCTCTTAAGTTTTCCTGAGATTGGAGCCATGGCCAAGCAGCAAAGAGGAGACGGGTCCTGCTCTGTCACAGCAGCAGGGGTTTTCCAGGGCTCAGCCTGTCCTCAGCCTCTTACCAAATCACTGCAGTTAATTCCTGGACTGGCTAATACTGGGAAAAAAGGCCTGTGATATTTCATACATACTTGATGCGTTTTTTCCTCCATACAGAATGGCCTGTTTCGATATATCAGATGTTCAAACAGATGACATTAGCATACTACCTCTGAACAAAGCACTTTCCTCTGGGTTAAAGTTACCCAGGTAATGGCAAAAAGTAATTCTGAAGGTTGATATTAAGTGTAATTGAATGCATTCAGGGCACAACTGCAAATCTCTTGAAACTGTCATAAACTGTGCAAAGCTACTTTCTTGGTGACAGTTTGTTGAGCATAAAAATGCAATCTGAAGACCCTAAGCTATTTATTTCAATTCAGTGACATACTCAGCAAAGCTTACAATTCTTCTACATTCTGTAGAAATGCCGTGTCTCCTGAACACACAGATGAGGCTATCTGTATTATAAACATGGATACAACATTGCCTTTCTGTGTATCTCTGTGTATATGCAATATATACACATCAGCACCTACAGTAAGAATATGTTAATTTAAATGCTTTCAAAATAACAGAGCAACAGAATTTCAGTTTTATACACTCCTTATCTCTGGCCTATTGTTTCTAAAGTAAATAGTAGCATGGTTTAAAATAGAAAAATTGTGCCCATGACTTCAATGGTAATATGAAAAGTTTCTCTAGAATCCTTAGATATATGTTCCAATAAATTTGTTCATTTGTACATATTACAAGTTTGGTAAGTCCTCAGTTTGGCTGATACAAGCATTTGTGGAGCTGTGTAGTATGGCTCCAAGCTAAAAACAGGCAAAGAATGTCATAAATGTGTCTAAAAGAGTATTACATAGTTGTGAACAAAATAATTTTCTAATGATGTGACACAAGGAAATTTTTTTATTATTTTTGATGGTTAGTTTTTTGAGAGCAGAATGCCTTTTATTTTTCAAGAATGATAGAAAAATGCATGGAACCATAGCCTGAAGAGGTGTTGCCAAGGTACTCTACAGCAGTACGTTCCTAAAAGCCCACAGTAATTTTAATTAGTAACCTCACAAATATATTTTGAACAGCTGAGTAAGTAATTACTTCATTCTGTATGTGACTGTCTTGTAATCAGACACCAAACAGACCTGTCAGTTCTCATACTTTCTTTATGAGACTCTTCCACATGGGCTTCATTTGCTATTCCCCAATTACAGTATGGGCATTGTAAGCACTTGCAAAGCAACTCCCTGGCTCCAGGCTGCACACCAGAACAAGCCAGGAGGCTGCTCAGTGCTGCAGGAGTGGTGGTGTCTCCTGCTGTGAACCCTGAACTGAAGAGCATCCTGCAGCACTGTGTGTGGTCCCTGACTCATCTCACCCTACCATAGCTTCAGCAGCAACTCACTGTTTGCCATCAGAGTACACAGGAAGAGAGAAAAATCCTTTGTTCTCTTTTCCTTCTTCCAAATCTGAAGTCATCTCCCACCACAGTAAATATTTCAAGTGGCCATGTAGAAACAGAGTGTATTCCTGCAAAATAGTGAAGAGAGAAGGATAGACATCAGGTTTGCTTTAAAAAATCCCCATAAATACAAGTTTGAAAAAGAACTGCCATTTCTGTCATTTCTGAGGAAGATACAAAGGAGTAGGGAGAGTTCAGACTGCAAATATTTTACTGTGTAAAGGGTGTTGGGCTTACATTAAAAACATTTTCCATTTATTCACTCATTGGTTAGGAAAAAGGTGAATTAAAATTCCATCTTGCTGTAAAATCGTACAAGTACCTTTAAAGATCTTCTAATCTCAACTGGAACTGAATAAAAAAAATAAGACTCAATATTTCAAACATTTTAAGGGAAATATGCATAAAGAAAAAAGATTACTGCATCTGATCAGTCTCAATGCTATTTTTTTTCTCCATACTGATGTCTCCTTGTTCTCAGTGAAAATTCTGGATGCACAAGAAGTGTGAGATTGGAGAACTGATTATCCCAGAAATAAAAACATATTTGCTAATTCAGATTCCTAAAACGTTATTTGCAGAAATTGAACATAAAGGGATCTATTAATGTTTCATATAAGTGCCTAAGGGATGTCCTGCAGGCATAAGGAATGAAAAAAATGTCCAACACATTGATGTGAACTTACATAGATATAGACGTGTGTGTATGTGTGTGTATGGAGACACCCCCTCACACACAGATAGAGTTAATATATATATGCATCATTATATGCTACCTGAATTTACATTAGTCAGACCACTTGGTTATTTATAGCTGCAATTATTACAATTTAACAGACAAATTTTATAAGTGTGTAAGTATCAGACCATGTCAGGCCAAAAATCTACTGAATCATGCAAGGTTAGAACAATTCTCTTGCTAGATTTTTGTGTCTCCTTAGATAAAAAAGGGGAAGAAAAAATTAAAGTGGGTTTCACTTTGTGGGAGCTGATTTAATTCTAATTAATCTACAATACTCTGACATTCAGCATACACTTAGTTTGTCTGTTATTGATAGGAAATATTGTCAGGGGAAAGACAAAGCATTATTTAAGGTGATTAAAGAGTAATGAAGTACAATATGAGAATGTAAATTTTATCTTACCGATAAAAAGAAATCTGCCCATTAAGTCCATTTGGCAGTAGAATAGCACTTCAAAAGAAGTAACTGATGCATCAACAAAGCCATGTTCAAAGTAGACCAGATAAAACATTTAAGAGGCAAGTTGAGAGGATCATCTTGTAATTACAGTGTAACTGAAATGACCCCAATGGTCTTATCCAACCTTCTGATCTCTAAGTGTGGCATAAACAGAACATGGCATTTGAGTGTGAAGATCAAATGAACAGAAAGCCACCTGTCACTCTAGAAGATGAGTATTTTTCCAAAGTCAGCAGACATGGAAAGAGTAACTGTATTTAATGCATGACAAATGGGAAAGACAGTAATAGCAAATCAGGGCTGAATTACAGGATGGTTCCTTCTTTTAGAAAAAAACACAGCCTTCAACAGAGAAGTTACATCACTTCTCCAGCTTGTCAGCTTTATCAATATGCTGCAGATTTGTTGAGATAAATCTTCTCCAATCTCATGTGAAGTAAGAAAATAACTGGACTGGTTGTACAATGAGTTTTTGATACTCACATAGTGCCACAAGGAATATCAGCAGAGATAGTACGTTTTCCTTATGAGGAGTGGTAAAAAGCATTTTCCCCCAATGTAGAAAATCAGGAAAGTGGTTTGTAATTGCAGCTATTTTTGACGTCTGCTTTTGAAGTTTTATATATATATAGGGGCTTCTTATGTGGAACTGCCATGTTCACTTCCCTTGGCAAGCAATGGAGCCCTTACCTAGAGACAACAACTTAATCTGGGAGATCAAGGCTGGCAATGAATGTGGTAGGTATTATATGTAAAAGATGGCTAACTTTAAAATAGGAGAGATTCTGAAATAGATTGTAAAGAAAAGTAGAAAACTACATCCCAATCCATTGCTCAATTTTTTTCGGACACATTTCCTTCTCTCTTGCATTGTCTAAGCACTCCTATCAAGAGGTTTTGACATCCTGTTCTTCTTACATAGCTTACAAGCCTGATACCAAAATGTGGCAGTCTATTTGTCAGCACAAGGTCATTACTTTTATTTCAAAGAGTAAATAGACAATTTGCTACAAGTTACAGCATCATAAAGTTCTATCAACGACAGCTGTTCTAAGATATAATTTCTTTTCTCAGTTAAAGCATGAATGTCCTGTCTACAAGACATAAACATAGTGGCTTTTGATCCACTTGCTTTAGTCATGTATTTTTGCTGTTTCCATCATCTGTGAGTCCTACTGATGAATACTGCTTTGTGCTCTAGGCAAGTGATCCAGAAGGAGTTTGCCTATTCTCTGTTTATGTTCTGTCTTGTTCTATCTTCATTTATGTTAATTCATCTTGTCAATACCATATTTCTCAACACTGGTATTCATTCTAGCCTGTCAGGTATCTAATTGTTCTGCTGTGCTGTCTGTCCAACATGAACTACTCCATCCTGTCACTGTCACCACTGTTTACATCAGCTGTCCATCGCTGACTGCACCATCTAGAAAAGGGCAGATTCAAGGAGTGTTTGTACAAAGGCAGAAACGTTCACAGAACCCACATCAAGAAAGTTAATTTTTTTCATTATGATTTATTAGTCTTTATTGCCTCAGTTACTGCTATCCCTCATTATCTGTCCTGATAAAGTTCTGAGGAACTTATTTGAGTTGCAATGATAGTAGTTCATGGAAAGACAAAATTACCCTTTTTTCCCTGGTGTCAGTCTGGCTAAGTGTTCATTTCCTCTTCTTTTTGTTGCTACTAAACATTATGACTGGTGAGATTCAACTTGAGTAGTATCTAAATGAGCTAAGTTCAGCCAATGGCTATTCTGCAAGTGAATTTTTTGACCTTAAGGGCTCAGGCAGCAATTACTTGAGCTTACTCTTGGCAATTTCCAAGCACAGATATGCTTATCAAACCTTAAAGACGGAAGAGTTTGGACAGTAATGGTGTAACAAATGGCACATTTTAAATACAGACCAGTTCCAGCACTTGAACTATGATGGTGTCCTGTTGATGCCTTAAGATTTTTATATATTTGTAGATTTGATCATGAGTCAACATTTTATTAACTACCTCCCACACACATTGCAAGGGAACAGCTCAGGAGTAACACAAATGTAAATTAGGCCAGTATCTGAGCATTCATTATTATAAACATAACTAGTTCCCTGTAATCATCTTGTCCAAATTCTAAAGATTAACTTTGTTCAGGGGTCTCCTGACTGACTTTATGCTCCAAAGAGTATTCAGAAGGTTGCAGAAATCAGCATCCACAGTAATTATCATTTGTCAGCTATAAGCATACAGAAACTGCTAAGCTTCCAAACTGAAATGAAAAATAGTATATAATGGCAATATTCTATATTACCATGACATCACCCTTTCTTTTTCTCTCAGGGGAAAAAAAAAAAAAGAAAAGAAAAAGAAAAAATATAAATCTTGGAATAAAAAGGAAGTATAATGCAGTTAATTAAGCTGGCTACTTGTCAGTCTTAGTGGCTGGATAATTCAATCTGATTATAATTTTAAGACCAAGGAAGACAATGAAATTTCATTTTCTGACAAATATTTTGTATTTCCATTTTCAACTCACAAGTGCCACAACACTGCTCACACTTTACTGATCTCCTACAGGGTGTAAGTCAATTTCTTAATCCTACATTAAATGCTCTGGCTATTTATGCCCACACTGAGTGCTTCACTGTGCCAACTGGGTGAAAATCCAAGCACTCACTCTCACTTTGACTCAAGTAACTGGAGACAATTCACCAGTATCGTCTCAGTGTCACCGGCATATTCCTAACCAAGACCTTTGCATTAAGTGTCATCTGAAAGACCACATATTTAATATCATATTTGCTAGTAGCATTCATTCTTACCACCATTCTGATTTAACATTAAGGCAAAGATAAAATTGCCATACCATGGAAGCGCTTGCAAAGAAATATCTGTATATTGTTCAGAATGCATTGTGCAATGAGACTAATAGACTAAGACTGTTAAAAACACAGATTGCAGAGGAACACATTATCAGCAATTTAAAAGTTAATGTTATGTGTTGGGGTTTTAATTTGTTTCCCTTTAAAACAAAATGATATCTTGAATTAAATTTTTACAGTATGTATAAAAAAAACAATAGACTGTTAGCTTCCCTTTACAGAACTCCTTCTTCTATTAGAAAAATAACAGTGATTCAGGGAAATAATAAACTGACACAGAGGCATGCAGAGCTGAACAAAACTTTCCATATTTGCTGTTGCACTGAGCTGAGAAAATAAATTGCCATGAATAATTCAGTAAATTTAACCCTCTGGTCCACTCATAGACAGTGCACTATAAGTTCATTGTTTTTCTAATACCACTACTTATTTCACCTTATCTGACAAATATGTAATTTTAACTGTGTGGATTAAACCCACTAGAAGAACAAATAATCTTTTGACCCATCAAACTCGTAATTTCTTTTTTCTAACTGGATGGATACATCTATATACATAACTTAAATATGAGCAGTTGCATATACAAGTAACCATTCACTTTGCTTTATTGTGCATCATTTCCATTAAATTCTGATCACTATTATGCTGAAAGCTACAGATAGAGACAGAGATATGGTGAAAAAAACCAAAACCTAAGAAGGAAAGAGAAAAAAAAAAAAGAGAAAAAGGAATAACAAAATTCCAAACATGCATTTATAGAATCAGAGATTAATGTAGACTGAGACAATTATTTCTCTCGTTTATCAACTTAACTGATTATCTCCCTTACCTCCTTTAATGTCTTCTCAGTGACTGCTAGTTTTACTCAGTAACATTCTGAGAAGGCGTCCTCATACATTGCATAGCAAATCCAAATAATTTTCTTAAAACTGAAAAGTTGGAGCAAAATGAATTCAGCTACAAAGATGGTGATTTTATTGTGACTTACAGAAGAAAGAGATATAACCAGAAAACTCTTATTCCCTGGAGCCAGTCCCCTCAAGTGTGAGCTTTTACACACCAGTGTGTTCTCTGATTAAAACAATATGATTTTTGTGTGCAGGGTTCTGCTAGATATGCATAAAGCTAATAGCAAAAAGTAACAAGCCACGAAATAGATATTATTTGAAATTAATAATGTTTGTGAATTTGCATTTTATGGTATTACATGCAGTTTTTGAGTGAACAAAGAACCTGTCCATCTCCATTTCTAAGACTGTGCCATGTTTGAATGACTATTTAAACTTATTTAACCTCTTGGCTTAACATAGCAAGTGGCATTTTTCACTGACTTTTACTTCAGGAATAGTTCAAAGTATGTGAAAATTTTGACAGGATATACTTTTTCGAGAGCTAATAATTTTCTTGGTTTGAGTGGAAAGATATGCAGAAGGTTAACCAAAATGCCATACCATGCCTTTAGCCAGTCTCATTTTGGAAGGGAGTTGAGGCCACTGAGAGGTTAAGTCTGCTGGTTTTAATAGTTTTGCATTTCTCGCTTTTAGGGTTTTTTTAATTATATGGGTATAAGTAATGAGAAAGGTGAAATACTAACCCACGTTTTCTTTTGAGCCACATCATTGTCTTCGAGCTATTTTCAACACTTTGTTTTGCTTTCCCTTATATTCAGTCAGATAAAATACAGGATTTGGCACTGATTTATTAAACCTGACCTTATTGAGAATATTCAGATGATATTCACAGCAAGAGACACATGTAGTTCAGAAAAGCTGCACAACTTTATAGGGAACTGTTGTTCCCTGCTCTAAAGGAAATCCTTGCAGATGCTGATGTCTTCAATTTGATTACCACTGCTTTAGTCTGTGTTAGTATGACACTATACATATTCACCAAAATATAATATTGCTGTGAGCAGACCAGGCAACTCAATAGCAGACAATTTATAGTATAATATAATTCTAGGCCACGTGTGGCTTCTAGGGGGACAGAGGAACTTTGCTTTTGTGAGGATATTTCTATCTTTCCTCACATCATCTACTGATAACATTAAAGATATCCAATTTATAATGTATCTAGCTAGCTGCTCCACTAGTGTTCTGCTTAATTCAGTGCAGTGTGCTTTGTTTACACATACTCAGAGAACATGTGGCAAAAATAAATGGACATAGCAAGAAAATTTAATCTATTGCTATGCTTTATTTTACTGTTCTTTTCCTGCATTTTAATTGTCAGAGGCTGAACAAGTATTTTATACTTACAAAACTGAGAATTTTCTATTGCCTTTCCCATCTTACTACAATAAAACATCGCATCACAAGACATAGCAAGCAAAGGACATTCTATCTTTATCACCCAATTAAACACAAGTACAATTAATTAAATGAGAAAATTATAAATTATTCATCATTGATTTTGCAGGTGTTAACTGTTCACCAGTCCCAAAATTTCCTTAGTGTAGAAAGGACAGAAGTTAAGATGGTGAGCTAGAGGACCATAATGAAGTTTACAACAAGAATTGCTGAAGTCTTAAAATTTCTCTGTAAAACCATTTAACTACTGTCTCTAAAACATTCTCTAAGGGATATCATTGCTAATAATGGATACTTACAGACCATCTGGGTGAAATAAGTCAAGGAAATTTTCTTGTACCTACACTGCAAATTAATTATCTCTGCATTGATCTTCCTTCTGTTCCAGTCTACTTCCCTTAAATGCTTCCCATATGTTGTATTGCACAAAACAAACCATGCTTGAACAACATGTTGATATATACAAAGTTCTGCTTAATTTCAGTTATGGTACCTGTGAAATGTAACTATTCCAAATCATACTTTTGTAGGCTTCATATTGCTTCAATAAGTTAGTTACAGGACAGTAGTTACAGGCTCATTCCACAATTGCTCCAGCACAGTATAAAGAAAATAAACAGCTTGTTCTTTATTTAAAGGTGTCCTCAACACTCACCATTAGGAGCTTTGGTGTACCATAAATACAAAGCTTACATTAATCATCATTGCTTTTGGGGTTGTTTTCTACATTATAAAAGAGGACACTACATTTCTGTAAAAAGATCAAATTGTTCAAAGAGAGGAGGTGAAAATGGCCCTCACAAACTGAACAAATATGAAGACCCTTCCTTCTTCATGGCTCTCTGAATCTAACACAGTTTCTCTAAGCTTTCCAAACAGCACAAAGGAAGTGCTGGCTAAGACTGAAATGGTACTTGGCATGTGACAGAAGAGGCAGAAAAGCAGGAAAAGAAAAATTGGGGTAAAAGTGTGCAGAAGTATAATAGCAGAGAGTAGAACAGAGGGGAGCTGCAGCAGCTGAACCAGGGCCAAAAGAAGGGGGACAGAAGGCAGGTTTCTTGGGTACAGTATTATCTTACTCATCATAAGATGGACAGATTCACCTTCTGCCCAACCAGTGTCAACAGAGTGGTTCATGACTGAGCAGCTGCATTCCTGCTCTTCTGCAGTGAAGGAACTGACAAGAAATTGTGTATCAGAACTATTTAAACTTCTCTGGAAATCTCACAGATCCCAAAGGATAAATACTCTATTACTAACTGTCATCTTTCTTCCATTCACTTTAAAACTATTCTGATAACCTGATAATATGTAAGAAGTCAGCAGTATTTACCTTCGTTCATAGTCAATTTTTTTCCAAGCGGCTACATGTCATACCACTAAAAGTGGAAATACTGTGTGCTTAATCCCAGCTGGTTAGATCTGGGGCCTTTTTTCATGTTTAAATTCTACATCAAATTTCAAAATAAAATATAAAAATGACAAGAGAGTGTACCTGGAAAACACCAAACTTGGAGTGAAAATAAAAGCCAACTCTAATTCAAACCATTACTTGCTTTTAAGTATCAGAATTTCTGGGGTTAGTATTTTGGAAGGCTTGAGACTGTTAATATTGGAAAAAAAAAGAAAGAATATCAACCTATAACAGGTTTTGACATTACTTAGTTAAATTCATTGATTGGCCAAGTAAAGGGAGCACTACTTGCAACAAAAAATGGAATATTTCACACTGCCTACAAAATTCTAAAGTTTTACACTTCAGCAGACCTGTTAGACATATTCTTGTGCCCCAGCAAATATCTTACTATAAACTTGATAAATTTCATAACATAATTTCAATTTTTCACTGACTACTGGTATACAAAATTAAGGCCTTTGTGTCTTTATATATAGAAGAGTAGCAATAAAAATTATAAAAATAAAGAAAAATATTTCCTAGTACTACTTCTTGGTTTTTTAACTTAGAAATCAGCAGTAAAACTGACTGTAACTCTGGGTTTCATGAGTTACCTGAAAGACCTGGTGTTGCTCTGGATGACACTGTTGCTTTCTTCATCATTTTTGTGCTTAAATTATAAGTCAATGTGCCCAAAAGCCTTAAATAAAGGGAACAAAAACCAAAGTCTGAATCCCAGTCAGGTCATTTCAAAGCAGTGAACATTTGGCCCACAAAGTTTCACTTACACATAAGGAAACTGTCTCATGATTTCTTTTTCTCCATGTTCTATTTAATTCCACTGTGAAATGCAGAGCCATCTGAATCTACATTAGGCAAAACACTCACTGCACTCCAACATAATTGGAAAGTGGATCCACATATGTTCACAGGCACAGACGTAATCTTCTCCATATTCAGCACCGCCTGTTGATTTATGGACACCTCAGACCAATGTGTCTCATTTCAGTGATTTGCCACAAAAGCTGTGGGGTTCGGGGGTGGATTTGTAATTTGAAGTGTGTACTGACAATTCCATTTGGGATTGGGTAATGTTTGAATAATAGCTGGTATGGAATCACAGTGTTTCTGAGGGTTAGAGCTGAAGGCAGGACTTAAACAAACCAGGGTACAGTAATCCAGGAGGAGCAGGCAATGCCAATTAATTTCAATGGGGCAAGAGGGCTCCCTGACCTGCCCCTGTGGGTAAACATGTGTGCCCCAGCTATGAACATCCTGCCACACGAATCTCCCGATCCCTGGCACCACTCCAGTGAGTGGATCCAGGGGCTGGGTGGATGGGTCCAGGTGGTGCCAGACACGGCCAGCAAGGGAGACGGATTGTAGGTCCAGCACTGGGCCAAGGACACTCCTCCTACACCATGACTGCCTTGGCAGACACTCTAAGCCCTTGGGCACACTGAGAGCCAATAACCACCCCTAATACCCACAAACACTGTCTCTCCCACCACAAAAGGGAAACAGCCCTTAAAATTACACCTTGACCTCAAAAATTGCAAATCTGAGCAACCCTCTTCCATTTTCCCCTCCAGACCAGGTACTTTTGGCCTAGCAGACGCTCTGACTTAAAGCAAAGGCCCGCACATTCGCCTTTACCTCAGTATTTTCTCACGGATGAGAAGGAAATGGGGAAAGCTGCCAAATCTGTGATCTGTCTGAGTAATTCTCTAAGATATTACAGAGTAAGGGAGCCTAATGCACCACACAGCCAAGAATATGCCATGTTTCATCCATGGCACAAGGTGCAAGCAATGCCTGGATATACAACATGATTCTTGGACACCTTTGGAACCCCCACAGTGAACATGGGCTTGCAGCAAACCACTGGGGCTAATGACAGAAGAGCTCTGGCTTTAATTTGTACAGGCACAAGCTGACTGTGAACCAGGTAATCCAGTAGCTTGAGTGATGCCACAGACCAGAATAACTGATTGTCACAGCCCAGCTTCCTTCGCTGACCCAGATGCCAGGTTTGTTTTGCCACAAGAAAGGGATACACTGTGTGTATCTGACTACAGCACTGCTGTAGCTGACTTCTCACAATGTGGCTGCTGTGGGATACAGATATGTGTGTGTGTATTGGCCATGGAAATATTGCATTTTAATTAGTGACATGCTCATTTGGGGTTTTATAATGTATTTTATTTTCTCCTTTATTTTTGTTACGTGGGAACTGAAGTACTGCATTGCCTTAAAACCTACCACAGCAATGCCACTAGTTATGAGGTGATAAAGTTACATCCAATTCATTAAGGGGAAAATCATTACTCTTCAATTTGATTGCCATTTATTATGCACTAGATACATACTCACTCATGCTTGAAAACCGGAGAATCACATATGGGGGAAACAGTAATGCACAGACCAAAGAGAGGAGGACATTTCTCTGGAGTTATAATTTGGCATCAACATGAATTGCAATAAATGGATCTTCAGCATCGGTATTAATCTGGAAATTAGCCTTGCCATCATGAGAAACATAAATCTGTTTTCCAGTACATTTGTTGTCCTCCTTTTGTCCAGAAATAACATCGCAGTAGGTACCAGCAGGCAGTCCAGTTTGCAAATAGACATTCATATTCCTATGTGAAAATAAACAAATACTGCTTATCCATTATTTTCAAAACAGGTATTTCAAATTGTTAAGACTTTTGAACCTGATGTTACTCCCTTACTTTGAAGAACAATGTAAAGCAGGAGCTTTCTGACCCTATCACTGCTTTACTCCCTATGCTCCTAGCACCAAGCCTGCCAGAGTTCAAGAAGCATTTGGGTGATATTCCCCAGCACATGCTGTGACCCTTGGGTATGGTTCTGTACAGAGCTAAGGGTTGGACTCCATGATCCATGATCTTGGGTCCCTTCCAACTCAGAAAATTCTGTGATTCTGAGATTTTGGCTCTAGACTTGGCATACACTTCAATAACACATGTTGTATTGCTGAAAAGAGATGCTATAGTTTTCTCTGGGTACTCTGTTTGTCCCACTGACTTACCAGTCATCATTATTGAAAATGATGAAGCCTTTATTACCACGGCCAAAAGCTACTTGATTGCTGCCATTGTCCCACCAGTTGGAGAAAGGCTCACCATCCACCACATTGCGGAAGATAACCATGTTCCTGAAAATACAGGGAATGGCTGTCACTGCAGCTGCAAGAGCTCTAAAGCCAGAAGGAACGGGAAGGAAAAGCAAATGCTTTCACTTCTTGTTTCTCCACAGATCCTACTTTATTTGACGCCAGCGATGTTCACAGACCCAGTCGTTGCCACAGGTAGTGTCCTCATTGATTGTAACAGGCTTTATTGATCCATCTGAGTTACTTGGTGGTCCAACCCAGTCATTGATGTCCTGTAATTAAAAGGCAAGTTTATAACTTCTTACAGAAAATGCAGAGAGTCTCTCGCGAGAGAAAAACTAGAGGGAGCATCAAATTTTCACCAGCTAGATCCAACATGGCACAGGGAGGTCACTTCACAAACTGAAAGGCACTGGACTACTTCTCTGGCCCTCGTCTGGTCCTTATCCACCAGGAAGGGATCCTCAGCATTCCAGGCTTACCTTTCCATCTACAAAGTATCTTGGCCAGCGAAAACTTGACATCACACGTGTGAACCCATACGGATGGGCCAGCATGAAACCCATGGCCATTTTATAGAGCCTGTTGGTTGGACAAAACAAGTAATGAGACAAGGAAGAGAAACCTGCCAGGGAACAAACAGACAAGCAAGCCAAAGAAAGAAGCTTCACCTAGACAAGAGCAATCCCTTACCTGGCATCCCAGAAGGTTAGAATAGCAGATCCACCGGCCCCGTGACCCCGCTGGTTGTCGTGATTATCCACAAAGACCAAGGCTCTGTCAGAAGGCACAAAGCCCCAGCCTTCTCCCCAGTTCCTAGCCAAAAACACAAAGACTTTTGAAGCCACCCTCTCAACTGCTGTATCCAGCCTATTCCAGGTAAGTTGCAGCACCTTCGTCCTTACTTGAGGTAGGCCATCTTTTCTCCATTCCACTTGCGGATCACTGTCCCCAGCTTTGCACCGTATTTGAATTCTGTCACTCGCCCATTTCCAAAGTATTCGCTGCCCTTGATTGGCTCTCCGCCCAAGTCAATCACCTGGTACAGGAAGGAAAATCCGTGCCTCTGTTCTTGTCTCAC
Source organism: Scytalopus superciliaris (assembly GCA_013400415.1). Lineage (NCBI taxonomy): Eukaryota > Metazoa > Chordata > Aves > Passeriformes > Rhinocryptidae > Scytalopus > Scytalopus superciliaris. The sequence goes on from VXBX01005109.1 coordinate 67,889, forward strand.
AGCAACCAAAAATGCAATGTACAGAACTCAACATGAGTTCTTGCTTTACAGCAAGAGAAAAAGTATTTAAGTATGTGTATTTCTACTGCATGAATCAACCCAAAGTAAAAACATGACCAAAGAAAAATTAAAGTTGACTAACAATCTGTTGTGCAGGTATTTTTAAAAACCTAAATTGCTTATGTGTGCATGGCTACTCCAAAAAATGGTTAGCTCTTTCTGGGGTAAGTTGAATGAAGATATATTGTTGTTCTTCTGAAAGAGAAAGGTAAAGAGAGATGAAAAATAAACATAAAGGAGGAAACACGGAGATTACCTCCTGGTAAATGAAAGGTTTTGTTCCTTCAGGAAACCACTGAGTATTTAGATCTTTCAGTTTGTCCAGAAATGCTCTTATGTCTCCAGGCCACATATGCTTGGCAGCATCAATTCGGAAGCCTGCGACGCCAATGTCAATGAGATGGTTCATGTACTCAGCGACCTTGGAGCGCACATAGTCCTTCTCCAGGGCCAGGTCCAGAAGGCTGACCAAGCGGCAGTCCCGCACCTGGGCAACAGAAAAATAAAACAAAGAAATTATACCTGTGTATTATATCAAAGGAGGGGAGCAAGGTGGTGGTTTGATTGGATAGTGTGGTATATGAGCATCATGTAAATGATAAGGGATAAGGGGTGAAGAATGTGCTGGTTTTGGCTGTCATACAGTTAATTTTCTTCACAGTAGCTGGTATGAGGCTGTGTTTTGGATCTGTGCTGAAAACAGAGGTGATAACACAGGAATGTTTTTTGCAATTGCTGAGCAGTGCTTGTACAGAATCAAGACCTTTTCTGTTCCTCACCCCACCCAACCACCGAGTGGACAAGGAGTTGGGAGGGGACACAGTCAGGACAGCTGACCCCAACGGACCAAAGGGATATTTCATACCATATGGCATCATGCTCAGGAGATAAAAATCTGGAGGAAGAAGAAGAAAGGCAATACTCTTTCAAGTGAAGGCATTTTTCTTCCCAGGTCAACCTTACATGTGATGGAGCCCTACTTTCATGGAGACAGACAAGCATCTGCCTTCCAATGGGCAGCGGTGAATAAATTCCTTGTTTTGCTTCACTTGCATTTGTAGCTTTTGTTTTACCTATTAAACTGCCTTTATCTCAACCCACGAGTCTTCCCAGTTTTACTCTTCTGATTCTCTCCCCTGTCTGTCTGTAAGCAAGCAGCTGTGCGGTATTTAGTTGCTAGCTGGGTTAAACCATAACAGTCCTTTTCGACATCCAACATGGGGCTCAAAGGCTTTGAAATAACAACAGGTTTGATTGGAATGTGCTAGATCTAATTCATAGTTATTATTGGTGTATTAACTGGCAGACTCCTGTGCTTGCACAGGGTTCACTTGTGCATTAGAGTCCAGAGCTCATTAGTGGCTGCTTTTTGCTTTCACTGCTGGCTGTACTGCTGTGCTGCTGATCACCTCACTCTGGGAATGTTTAGATAACAGGGGTGGAAATGCTCCTGAGCTGGCAGATGGCCTGGACATCACTGCTATTTCTGTGCTGCTGTATTGGACAGGCTGGAACTTGAGTAAAAGGGATTGTGACCTGTGGATGAGTCCACGGTGGAGCAGGTACATCTTGAAGTGTCTGTGGCTGTGAAAAGATCCACACCAGAACAGGTACATCTTGAAGTGGCTGTGGATGTGGCTGTGTCTGTGCCACAGCAGGTACACCTCTGAAGGCATTGTGGCCCAAGGACACATCTGTGCTGCTGCAGGTACACCTGGAAGCATCAGTGGCTGTGCATGAGACCATGCCAGAGCACGTCGAAGTGTTTAGCCATGGACGAGCCCATGACAGAGCAGGGATGCCCCTGGAGGGACTGCAGTCAGGACTAAGGCCATTACTTCTGAAGAAACGGTGGCTGTGGGTAAGGCCATGCTGGAGCAGCTCTGTCCCTGAAGGCACTGTGGCCCATGGATAGGGCCATGCTGGAAGAGGTGCACCTCAAAGCAGCTGTGGCTGTGGATAAGTCTGTGCCACAGCAGGTGTCCTTCTGAAGAGACTGTGGCTCGTAGATAAGGCTCCATCTGGAACAGGTATACCCCTGAGGGACTGTAGTCTGCAAGTCCAAGTCAGAACAGGGGTAAGGGGAGGAGTTCATTGCAATGTTAAAGAGAAATGGTCCAAAGGGATGAGGGTGGAGATTGTAATGGAAATACCTTTAAACTGTTGTAACCCAGGATTTCAGATGCATGTTATAGGGACTACCATAGCAAGAGCCACTGAACTGGTGGAGGGCAAGCCTTACATGAAGCAGTGGAAGTGCAGAAACATCAATGGTCTATTGTTGCAAAGTGGCCAAAGAGCTTGAGAAAGAGCTGCTACACATTTCAACTACAAAAAACAGCAAGCTGCTTAACCAGGGGACCACCTTACACTGCTGTCAGTTTTCCAAGGGCGCTCCTTATCATGGCCAGCTGAGCTTATAAGAATGAGGTTATGGGCTGAACTGAGTACACTGGGCTCAGTTCAGGAGCAAACTTCCACATACAGGTTCTTGATTCCTCACTACTTAAAATATTTTGTACCACTAGTACCTATAGCCACTTGTCAAGTGACTAAACACAAGTTTTGTGAGAAGCTACACCCTTTGTTTAGTCTTACTGTAGAGTTTACACAAGTTGGAAAAAAAAAAAAAAAGGAAAAAGATTTAAGACTTTTGCCAGAGGAAGTTACCTGATATATATCACCATAATTTTCAATTTCTCCACTTCCAGTTCGACATTTGCCATCATTGAAATCCCAGCCAGAGTATGGCACAGCTGGAAAATCTCTGTTTCCAGCATTGAAAAAGCTTCCACAGGTAGAATGTGTGCCTGAGCCACCTGAAGCCCCACACATGTGGTTGACGACAGCATCCACATAAATATGAACCTGGAAAAGCAATATGTGAATTTCACTTTGTTTTGTTGTGATAGTCACAACCTTACCACATCACTATTAACTTTTTTCCCCCCTTCAGCTTCTTCTCAGTATATGTGTCCTTTCCTTCAGCTGATACCACACTTCTTGCTGTATCAGACACAGATTAACACGGCACTTACTCCAACACTGTTGCATCTGTTCACCATGTCTCTGAATTCATCTTCATTTCCTGATCGAGTGCAGAGCTTGTAGCTAACAGGCTGGTATCTTTCCCACCAAGGTCTGTTCGGGCTAGTAACGACAATATTTTCACTTGGAGGTGAAACCTGTAGATGAAATAGTGTACTTTGATAAGAAATCAATTGGTTTAACTTCAACATTTTAAGGGCAAAACCTGCACTCAGCACCTCTGCCCTCAGAGGCAGGCTATCACCCAACCCAGCCCTTCTCCCAAAGCATAAGGCCAAGTCTGTGTGATGTCTGTCTTGTAGACAAGGAAGTAAAACATCTTGGCAAGAAAGATGTTTTATTTTGTTTCCCTGTTGCCTAGGTCCAGAACGGGCCTGCTTTCAAGGACATGTGCATGGGAGGGCTGAAGCCACAGGAATTATTTTTACCTGAAATAGTGACAGCCTTAGAAAAGCCAAACATCAATGCTTATGCACTTGCCTCAGAACAAGGTAGAGTCTTAGCTTTCAGAGGAAGCCTTTCAGAGGAAGGCATGCCTTTTTGTAACTGATCTGCTACAGATATAACATCATTCATTGGTCATGTGGGCCTGTTAGGGTTGTCCCTAACAGCAATTACTACTTCCATCCCTCCCCCTCTAACGGCAAAGTTACTTGGAAATGGCTGTCTCCATCTCATATATTTTGATTTACTTATTAAATGCTACAATGCCATTTTCCTACCTACTTACAGGAAATGACTTACCTGAACTCCTCCAAATCCATTAGGAGCTAAATAGCGTTCACACTCCAGAGCAATATCCACCCAGCGCCATTCAAAGAGATGTACAATAGATGTCCTCTTGGGGAGAGTGTTGGGGTTGTACTGCCCCCAGCAAACCCCCACAGCTGCAAGGAGGAGGAGAAGGACTTGCATGGTGCCTTTAGCAGAAGGCTGTGGTCTCTCCACTGGCTATTTATGTTCCTGCAAGATGACAAAGTTCCTATCGCAGCTGTCAAAATTCACACAGATCAATGCTATCAGTTATTATTTAGCTAGCTAGCTCAATATCCTTCCTATAGTTTGTTTTTCCCCCCTGGATTGCCCAACAGCTGAAGATAAAATGCCTTTTCACAATGATTATACACAATCATAAACGAAGCAGTCTGTGAGCAGTGCACCCAAATCCAGAAATGCATTCCAACCATGTACACAAAGATACTTATTAGAAGTATTCCAAAACATAAGATGTAGACCCTGAAAGGGGTCTCTGGAAAGTAAAAGGAGTGGGAGGTGACTGAAAGATGAAAACCCAGCAGCACGAAGAGCATGACTGATTTTGTCTAATCCTGACGGGCGCCTCTGAATGCTGGCAGGGTTCAAAACAGGGTTCCTGATCAGCTACTCTCAGTCAATAACAGATCTATCACACAACAGGTTGTGGGTCTTCACCAGGTGAATCCCACTGGTAACTAGAAACTGACACCTTTTCATACCTGAAATGTTTCTCTAGTGTCACTGCCTAGCCCCTGTTAGGAACTGCTCCTGGTTTTCTTCACACGGTTGGTTGTGCAGAGCAGCTGTTTCTCTACTTCACTGAAAGTGATCAGAGCTGAAAATGTTTTCCTCTCCAGCAGAAACTTTGCATAGTATTTCATCTCTTTTTAAATGATCAATGATACATCCGAGTCAAGGAACGAAAGCCAAAATCAGATGTAAATGGTACTGCAAATGAGTATCAGCTGACTGACCTAAAACTGAACTTGAAAGCCAGAGCTGTCACCCAAATCCCTTTTGGCTTTTCTTACTATTTTCTTCTTAGAAAAAAAAACAACTTCTGACTTTAGCTCATGAGTTGATTTCAGGTATACATTTGTAACTGACTTATAAAATCAAAGTCTCAGCAAGAACCCTCCATGAATAAGCTTGAGTCATACCAATGATACAATACCACTCTGAGAGAAAACAAAGACCAGAAAATCTCTGACATTTGATGATTATCTGTGAGAGAGAAAAAAAAAAATTAAAGAATTATCACATCTACTCCAGGAGAAAAGTAGTATCAGTGCATTTCATGTTTGAACTGTCTCTAGTGTGTTCTTTCTGAAACTAGCCATGCCAATATGTCACATGCATCCTTCTCTTTCCCAGAGTTTGTCTTCAAGGACAAATACAGAAGCAGGTCCCATTTGTGCACCTGTTCATTTTCATATCACAGACCTTACGAAAGGTCTCTTTTTCCACTACTACAATGAAATAGCAAATTATTGCAAATGACCTTGCCTACTCAGTAACAGCAAGGAACCAGTGAGTAATTGCACCTTGTGATTACCAATTCAGTGAGAGCAGACCCCCACATCCTTCAGTATTACTGAGAGCAGCCAAATGTGCCTCAGGTTAATTTTTACATCACTGTTCCCTGTGGGGTTCCATTGATGTGATGGTACGTCACTGCATGACTTTCAGTTTCCAAAGGCATGCATTCTCCACTGAAAAATTCACTGCTGTCAGAAAAGAAGAGTATGGACCCATCCTTGTGAGCCTGATGCAATGGATGGCAAACCCACTGGCAAAGAGGACGGGGAGCCCCCACACAACAGACTATGCAGGCTGTGACTGACTGTGCAAGGGTATTGCAAAGAATGCTGACTTAATGACAGTACAAAGGGGTGGTGGATGGTTTAGGTAAACAAATAAGTCAGTGGAGTGCATCAGCTGATAGTGTAACTGTTTATCCCGCAGTTAATTAAAGGGGTGTAAACGTCTCCTCCCTTTAGTCAGACCAGCATGGGGAGGAGCATACGCATGGCTTAGTATAACAGAGATTATACAAAGCTAACAAAAGGTTTTTGTAGGCAGCAAATGGACTTTAGCTGGTTTCAACCCACCTTTCCTTTCCCACGACTGGGAATGGCCAACATCCTACTAGTGACCGTAGTATAGGCACCAGTAATGGAGATCAAGTCAGTTCTGGGTAGTGATGAAAGATCCGTGGTTCTGATTTGTACAGGCAGAAGCTGTGAACCAGGTAACACACAAGCTTGACTGATTCCACAGGCTGCAACAAGTGACCGGCATGGGACATCTTCCTCTGCCCCAGACCTGATGTTTGGTTTATAACAAAAAAGGGACAAACTTCATTTGAATGCCATTTTTTATTCACTAGATACAGAGAATGTAGAAAGCAAGAGAAGAAATAAATTTTCAACCGAGTTATAATGTGGCAGCAACTTGAACTGTGCCCTGTTTCAGCACAAAAAGGTGTCTTCTCTTGGTTTTTGGACATCCTGTCAACTCCCAGTCCCACTTGCCCAACTACATTTCCATTTATGCACAGAACAGTACCATTTCAAAGGAAGTAATTTCAATTTTCTCCTTTCATTTTTTATTAGCACTTTAACTGAATAAAGTCGTCCCAGGGCTAAAGGGGGTGGGGCCAGTTCCGCGCACGCTGAGCTCCACGTAATAAATCCATTCGCGCAGGCATAAAAAGCATCGTCGTTCGCGACAGCTAGCCACACACAACTGAATAAAGTGCACTTACAAACGCAAATAGGTGTATAGCACCACTCCCAGCTGTGCACTGGCACCACCAGCTCCTGCCTCTATGGGAGCTGCTCAGTATTTCATTAGTATGGGCTAATACACTTTGCTCTACCTTGGTTTGGTCAGTGCTGCAGAGCCAGGACGTTCAGCCCATCTGTATGCTCTTAGCAAAGTACAGAAGGGAAGAAGCAACATGTGCACAACAGATCTGGTTACAATTTAGCATCAATGTGAATCGCAATGAACGGGTCTTCATCCTCATTACCAATCAGGAAATTAGCTGTGCCATCAGCAGCAACATGAACTTCAGCTGCTGTACAGTAGTCACCTTTCTTTTGCCCAGAAATGACGTCACAGTAAGTGCCAGCAGGCAGACTGGTCTGCAGAGTTACATTCAAAGACCTTTGGAAAAGATTGAAACACAGTAAGGATTATGTGGACTTTAAATACTCTGCAATCCATACTGGAGACCTTCTCAGATGTGAGGTAATTCTGGAGTTGTCCTGTAGCACTTATCTGTACACTGCAGAATCTATTCAACTACAACATCCTTCAAATTGCTCATCACCACAACCTCCTTCTAGTAATTACAGGCCTGACACACTCCCATTCTCTTATCATCTCGTTCTTGCCTAAAAGACTGCAATACAGTTTTTAAAACTGTTGCTTCTGGACCATATTCCCAAGTTTACAAGTTCCCTCATTTCTGTAAGTAAAGGCTTTGCTGGCTGAGCCTGCTAAGTAACATTTTAGAACTGGGAAAGAGCAAGACCACGGTACAAGGCCTAACTGCCACGAGTGAGGAATGTTCCTGGTGGAGTGAAGAATGATAAGTTTAAATTGCGAACAGTTGAGACAGAGGATGCATCTGTTACAAAGATCTGTTGGAGCTAGCAATACATTAAAAGCTGTCACTACTAACTATATTTTTTTAAATAAACAATATTTTATTTATAATAATAATAAATTATAATGTATTTCTCTCTTACCAGTCATCATTATTGAAAACGGTGAAGCCTTTATTACCACGGCCAAAAGCTACTTGATTGCTGCCATTGTCCCACCAGTTGGAGAAAGGCTCACCATCCACCACATTGCGGAAGATAACCATGTTCCTGAAAATACAGGGAATGGCTGTCACTGCAGCTGCAAGAGCTCTAAAGCCAGAAGGAACGGGAAGGAAAAGCAAATGCTTTCACTTCTTGTTTCTCCACAGATCCTACTTTATTTGACGCCAGCGATGTTCACAGACCCAGTCGTTGCCACAGGTAGTGTCCTCATTGATTGTAACAGGCTTTATTGATCCATCTGAGTTACTTGGTGGTCCAACCCAGTCATTGATGTCCTGTAATTAAAAGGCAAGTTTATAACTTCTTACAGAAAATGCAGAGAGTCTCTCGTGAGAGAAAAACTAGAGGGAGCATCAAATTTTCACCAGCTAGATCCAACATGGCACAGGGAGGTCACTTCACAAACTGAAAGGCACTGGACTACTTCTCTGGCCCTCGTCTGGTCCTTATCCACCAGGAAGGGATCCTCAGCATTCCAGGCTTACCTTTCCATCTACAAAGTATCTTGGCCAGCGAAAACTTGACATCACACGTGTGAACCCATACGGATGGGCCAGCATGAAACCCATGGCCATTTTATAGAGCCTGTTGGTTGGACAAAACAAGTAATGAGACAAGGAAGAGAAACCTGCCAGGGAACAAACAGACAAGCAAGCCAAAGAAAGAAGCTTCACCTAGACAAGAGCAATCCCTTACCTGGCATCCCAGAAGGTTAGAATAGCAGATCCACCGGCCCCGTGACCCCGCTGGTTGTCGTGATTATCCACAAAGACCAAGGCTCTGTCAGAAGGCACAAAGCCCCAGCCTTCTCCCCAGTTCCTAGCCAAAAACACAAAGACTTTTGAAGCCACCCTCTCAACTGCTGTATCCAGCCTATTCCAGGTAAGTTGCAGCACCTTCGTCCTTACTTGAGGTAGGCCATCTTTTCTCCATTCCACTTGCGGATCACTGTCCCCAGCTTTGCACCGTATTTGAATTCTGTCACTCGCCCATTTCCAAAGTATTCGCTGCCCTTGATTGGCTCTCCGCCCAAGTCAATCACCTGGTACAGGAAAGACACTGATTGATCACTAATACATAATTAAGGCTTAGGACACACCAACTTTATATTTAGTCTAGTCTCTGCTTCCAAGACTTGGGCAGCCTCATTTCACTATGTAGCTGAACAATGTTTTCATTATTTGCCCTAGACCTTGCAGGCAAGATACTGATTTAATAAAATGTGTCTGGCAACTTTAGCTTCTGCTGACTGAAACCAACTACCTGCTTCTTAAGTCTTGTTTGGATTTGTTATTCAAATATAAAGCACAAATTTGGAATATCAAGTAACACTAGTTATGCCACTGGAAAATTAAGTTTCAGACTGCAGCCCCCATCTATGTCTCCTGTTGTAATTCACTATCCAAAATTTAAAATTCAGAAGTGAAATCTCTTTTTCAGACCAATGCAATTTTTACACTAACTTCAACATAGTAAATCTAATTTCAAGTGAAATTTCCACATGAAAATTCCAGAAGATCCAAAAAAACTGGGGCATTTTCCAAGTCAATTACCATTTATAGGCAGATTAGATTATAGTTATTAAATCTTGATAATGATTTCTATAGATCTTGAATCTGAAAGCTGCTTGGCTCAAGCAAAGCATTGCCTTCCGTGTGTGACTGAGTCTATACTGTGCCTATGAAAAATGTGTTTGTGAAGTAAAATTTAAAAAAAAGAAAATAAAGATTACCTCCTGGTAAATGAAAGGCTTAGTTCCTTCAGGAAACCATTTAGTATTTAGAAGTTTTAGCTTGTCTAAAATCGCCTTCACATCCCCAGGCCACATATGCTTGGCAGCATCAATTCGGAAGCCTGCGACGCCAATGTCAATGAGATGGTTCATGTACTCAGCGACCTTGGAGCGCACATAGTCCTTCTCCAGGGCCAGGTCCAGAAGGCTGACCAAGCGGCAGTCCCGCACCTGGGCAAAAATTCTGAAATGAGACGTTTTCCACCTAATAAACTAAATGTAGTGTTCTACATACATACTGAATTTTCTTGACTATGTTACAATGCCAAATATAGCATTCACTAGCCTTTGTTCACCAAGCATATCTTTGCCTTGGACAGGTACCTTAGACAGTCATCTACACAGAAAGATCATTCAGAAATCTGCATTTACCCAATTACACATTTGCAGGTGCTGTAGGATTGTAACAGTCAAGCTATTAAATCTATAATCAGGTTTTTAAATGCAAGTATAAGGGAAAAAATATGATTGTCTTTACTCAGTGCACTCATTTCTTCTCTGATATAGCAAAGATTTCCAGAAAGTATATTTCTAAATATTTTCAAAATCTGAAGTTATTATAGCCTTCTGAAACATTAAAATCTTGTTTCCTTAAATACAAAATGATGGGCATCAATTTTCATCAAAAGAATAATTTAAACTGACACTGAATATACTGAAGTGCTTTTTCTAAGGACTCTCTTTATGGCTTTCCATGGCTATGCACATCTTCCTGGAAAGAGCAAGGAGCATTAGCCTATGCTTCAAACTATACTGAAGGACTGGCTATAAAGATGCTCCTTTAGAACTTCTGTCATTTCTTCAAAACTCCTTTCTTCTTGACTCAGATTCAGCAAAGACCAAATGCATTTGAAAGGCATAAGATATGATTCAAGAAGATAGGTATTTATTTTCAGATGATGATTTTTCATTCTGTGGTAAAGTCTCAACCTCATAATCTAGCATGGAGCAATATATAGACTCCTAGGAAATACCCAAACAGAAGGTCAATTTTCAAGATTTTGACATTACTATTTTTGTTTTAAAAATACTAATCTCTCTTTTCTGAAATTGAGACTAAAGAAAACTTCCAAATGGCAATAAAAGACAAAGAATAACTCCTACTTTTTTTTCTAACCCCAAAACCCCATACAAGACAATCACTAAATAGATTTTATGAGCTTTAAGTTGTCTTTATAAAGTACTTAAGCAAATGTCTATATCTGAAATTGAGCCATTATCTCAAGTAGAGCTATCCCTTTAAGAAGTGATGTTCCTATAGCAACACTAACCTCTATTATTAATTTGGATGGTTTTCCATGAGGCTCTTTGTTTTAAAAAATGTCTGACTGTAAATGAGAGCAAAGAAACCACAGCACAGGAACAGATGTACATGAAAACCATAGTTTTAGGTTTACCTGAGATACATCATGATAATTCTCAATGTCTCCACTTCTAGTTTTACATTTACCATCGTTAAAGTCCCAGCCAGAATATGGCACAGCTGGAAAATCTTCAGTCTTTGCATTGAAATAGCTTCCGCAAGTAGCATGGTCGCCAGCACCAGCATTAGCTCCACACATATGGTTGATTACTGCATCCACATAAATATACACCTAGAGAATAATATTCACATAACAATTTGAGGAAGCTACTCCCACAGCACCACTAATTAATGTTATGTCCCATACTTCCTGCCCTATCCCCCTATTTCTGCTTGCTTCCTTCACCCAACATTTTATTCAAATTATTTTTCTTCTGTTAGCCCACAGCAACGGTGATACAACAAGCAGCTCTACAGACAAGCAGATAACAATGCATCCATTTTTTAAAACAGTAGAAAAGAAGATCCTGGGAACTACTGACCTGTCCACGTCACCTATGTGCCTGGGAAGATCATGGAACAGATCGCAGAATCACATCATGGTTTGGGTTGGAAGGGACCCTAAAGGTCACCTAGTTCCACCCCTTGGCCACAGGCAGGGACACCTTCCACTAGATCAGGCTGCCCAGAGCCCCATCCAGCCTGGATACTCCTAGAAACTGTGCTAAAACCCATGAAGGACAAGAAGGGGATTTCAGACAAGGAGCACAGACTCACCAAGTCCTGTCTGCCTAACATAGTGGCCTTTTATGATGGAGTGACTCCATCAGTGGACAAGGGAAGGGTTACAGATGTCATTAATCTGGACTTCTGTAAGGCCATTGAAACTATCTCCCACAACATCCTTCTCTCCAAATTGGAAAGATTGGATTTGATGGGTAGACTGTTCAGTGGATGAAGAATTTGTTGGATAGTCATGTCCAGAGGGTAGTGGCCAACAGCTCAGAGACCTGATAGAAAGTGGTGACATGGTATCCCTCAGGGATCTATACTGGTACCAGTGTTATTTAATGTCTTCATCAATGACATAGACGAAGGGACCAAGCCCACCCCCAGTAATGCAGATGACACCAAGCTGAGTGGTGTGGTTGACACATCTGAGGGATGAGATGCCATCCAGAGGGACCTGAACAAACTTAAGAAGTGGAGACATGAGGACCTCACAGGTTCAACAAGGCCAAGTGCAAGTTCAGACAAGATATATCAAGTTTTTTCACAATGAAAGTGGTGGAACACTGGCACAGGTTGCCCAAAGAGGTGGTAGATGCTCAATCATTGGAAACATTGAAGGTCAGATTGAACGGGGCCCTGAGCAACCGGATCCAGTTGAAGATGTCCCTGCTTATTGCAGGGTGGTTGGACAAGATGACCTTTAAAGGTCCCTTCCAAACTAAACTATTCTATGAAAAAACTCCACCATCTTCACTCCAGTGCTGCTGTCTTCCCTTCTAAATTACTGCCTGTCTCTATCCTTGCATTGTTAACACCAGAAGGTTTTCAAAACACTTACTCCAACATTATTGCACCTGGTCACCATGTCTCTAAATTCAGTTTCATTTCCAGATCGTGTGCACAGCTTGTAGCTGACAGGCTGGTATCTTTCCCACCATGGTTTCTGGGGGTCACTAATGATAACATTTTCATTTGGAGGTGAAATCTGTTAATAAAACAAAGGCACTTGGTAACAGGATACTGATAATGGTTAACTTGTTTGCCCACTATTATCAGAGAAAGAACAAAACCCACAGAAATCATTAGTATCCTCTGCTTACACTGCAATGTAGGGCTGGAAATAAAAGACTGAGGCCTGGCTTTCAGCAGGTAGAAACATACTATAAAAATTAGGTTCATGGACATAGTGTCCTAATTATCTCGGTTACTGCAGGCCTTAAAGATAAAAAAAGTGTCTGAAACCAAAGAATCAGGTCAGCAGAGATAAGATCAGGAAGGAACTGACTGCATAACAACTGATGTACCATCCTGCCCTTAAAATTGATCTAACTTCCCATTTTTGTAATATTTTGGACAAAAGCATTCTTGACCTAATTCTTGTAAGTTTCTACGTGAGTTATATCTCTTCCAAAATTTTACAGACTCTTTTTGGGATACTTTTTAGGGAACAAACTTTTGTTGTTACCTCCAAGTCTCTGAGCATAACCATCTGATCCCACCATTTCTCAGAAAGATCCCTAGGATCCCTACTTAGCTGCCACACCTCTGTGATCAGCTTAGCAAGTGATCATCTGAAAAAAATCTTTCTTTCTGAAACACTGTCAAAGAATGGCTTAAAAAGATATATAGGCATACACTACAGTCTGAGAAAGCAGTTTAAAATCCATCAGGTCAGTGTGCCTGAAAAGAAGGCTACAAAGAAAAGCTGTTATTATTTGAAAATTATGGGAAAGTTCTTAACTCAGGCCAACTTGCAAACTTCTGGGCTACAGGAAAAAGCCAGACTTCTCACCAGTCTTTCCTGAGCAATGTGACAAGCAAACTGGAATAGTTGAATAGGTGGCTGCTCTCCAGCCATGTTACCCCACCCACCTGACAGTACTGGTTCCACAGGAACACATCTCTGCTGTTTAGATGGAACAGACTCAAATAGACACACCCCCATCATAACCTGTGTTCAATCCATTTCTGCCTTCTCACACTAGGTTCCTACAAAGGATCTCTTTAACGGCTTACTTTGACCCTGTAGATGAAAACTTGCCAGTTTGGGTGAACACAATTAGCACCCTTTCATACTTATTTAAACCTTCAGCACTTTGCATTTCTGAAAGCTGTTTTTTCCAGTCATGGTTTATTTTATGTTTATCTAGCTCTTAGGAGCTTCCTTTGATTTAAATAATATCAAACAGAGAAATGTAAGTTAGTCTTCAAAGCAGTAAAAAAAAGATTTAGCCAATGATATGCAGTTCTAATTCATCTAAATGCAATAGCACAGAGTGCAAAACACGCACTTTGGAACAATGAAATAAATTCATGCTTCCTCGATGATAGCTGAAGAGTATCTTTGTCAGCATTTACTACTTCCTTTACCAATTTCTATTTTTCTTTAGTACCTGTCCTTTGGCGAGTTGAATGTTTTCTGTGAGAAACAAATTATCATCTATGTAGCAATTTTACTGCCTACTGACAGGAACAGACATACCTGAACTCCTCCAAATCCATTAGGAGCTAAATAGCGTTCACACTCCAAAGCAATATCCACCCAGCGCCATTCGAAGAGATGTACAATAGATGTCCTCTTAGAGAGAGTGTTGGGGTTGTACTGCCCCCAGCAAACCCCCACAAATAACAGAAGAAAACAGATACCCATCCTGTGCTCTGTGATCAGCTGCACTCTTCGTCCTACCTAGTTATGTTCCTGCAAGGGGATAAAATACACATTAGAAAATACCCATTTAAATGTAAATGCCCATTTCTAGTACCATATTTATTTAACTTGATCATCATTTTATATGAGATGGATTCTATCTAAGCTATATCAACCTCCCATACTAACAGTAACTTTGTTTTCCTGAAGTTACAATTGAGATGTTGATAGCCTATCTTCAGTAAGTTGTATTTTTATTATATAAAGCCAAAAACAACCCCAAAAGACAAAGGAGTACTTACATAAACTGAAATGGATATTTTGTTTCTCATTTCAATGCCTAGTGTTTTACATTTCTAGTTATCCTTGAGAGGTTTTTTTTTTTTTTAATGGTGTTACTATGACTTGCACATATTTAGACAAGACCTTGGAGAAGCAGAGTTTCATATTGTGAGTTGTCACAAACCCCAAATATTCTGGAGATCTAACATGGGAGCCTGTCATTCATGGGATGCATGACATCTGTCATGCAAACAACAGCCTGAACCTTGGAGGATCCCTCAGATACAGAAATTACTATAGTGACTCAAAACCAGAAATGCTCATGTCCAATCTTTTGTCACTTGTACAGTTTGTGTGATATTCTCCTCCCAAAGAACACAGGGCGATGGCAGATGATAGAAGTGCCGTGAAGCTCCATAATCAAGAAATCTTCTCAGGGCCAAGGAACAGAGTTCTGCAAATGAAGGAGCTTTCCGGAGGCTGAAAATCAGCTACATTACCTTCTGATGAGCCAGGCTAAGAACTGTATTTCCTAATACACACCCTATTTGTATTTATGTATAGACAAACAAACAATAAGTCTTATATTTAAATTGCCTCTCCTTTTTCTTACCTAAAGAAACACAACATGTAACAAATCGGAAGATAAACAACTATCAAGGTTTGCATTACTCTATTTAGGATCCTATTTTTCACTCTTCATAAGTTCAGAAGTTGATTTAGAGAGTCTGAGATACAAAAAGTACTACAAGAAGAACTTCAGCAAACAAAAGGCTGAACTACCACTTCCCTTAAATAATAAAACACAGGATCCTGTTCCTTTCCTCTAAGTATCTATTTTTTATAAAAAGCTATCTTAACACAGAAACAACACAGGGCAAAGAGGGAATAGGGAAATTCCTAGGTGCTGTTATAGGGGACAACAAACACTTCAGGGAAGGTTTAAATAGGAACACAAGTGCCTTCACATTTGCCACATGAAGGAAACCAGTGCCTTTCCTGATTCAATACATGTTCAGCAATGCATTGCTGAGAACTCCAACCTGCTATGATACAGATACCCAGACCAAAGTTTACATCAGATCTTACATGGCTTCCACAAAATGACCCTCATTTTTGTTTCAAGGAAATGATAATTCGTATCTTCCAGGCTGTGGAGCTGCACTGTTTGGAGCAAATTCAAGTGGAAAATATAACAGTTTAAAAAGTGTACAGAACATGCTTCCAGTCTATTGCTATCAGCTGTCACTATTGTTCACAAGCAGCCAGAGTTCTTTAGAATTAATCATTTGGTATATTTATTTTGGTTTTCTGCTTGTGAGCAAAATAATTCTAATGAAATTATTTACTCATAGATCTTTGGTAAAGTATACAGATAAATTTCAGCCACAAGCAGTTGTTCTGTGTGCTTCTATTTTCAGGAAAGAATGCTTCTTTGTCCTCACAGGAAGAACACATAGGTTAATAGAAAATGAGAAAGTTTGATTTTCTCTGATGAGAGAAGACATTTATCAGATTGGCAAGTTTTATGTACAGCACTAAGTACACAAAGCAGTAAATTACACAAAGCAGTAAGAATAATATACTTTGACCTAATCAGCTCCAAGGCCTAATGCTTGAAGACTCAATGGTGTTTCACATTTCTTTCAAATAGGTATACAGCTGTACTTTAGTACAAACAATGATAAGAGGATCTTGAAATCCCCAGCACACTCGGAAGGCTCTAGCTTCAAAATGCTTTTGGAATTTGGAAAAAAAACCCTAAGAGTCCTGTATTCCCCTATGGAAGAGAGCAGAACTGATCCTACTTCAGAGAACATGGGAGAGAACTCTGAAGAGACTGCTGCTGTCTCGGACAGCACGGGGCCCAGGTCACCTTGCCTGCTGCTGGGTTACAGGCTGTGCCGAGTCTCGGCCACGCTGCCCGGCATTTATTTCGGCACTATTTACATTTGCGAGCGGTCCGAGCAGGCCCGCTGAAGCTGCAGGCAGCGAAGGCTGTTACAGGAAAGCAAAGCAGCGTCCCCGTCACTTCAGGCGGCTCCCCCAGAACGCCCCTCACCCGCTCCATGTTCGCACAGGCGAAGCGCCCCCGCCCCGGCTCCTGCAGCGCCCGGCACTGGCCGCGAGTCCCCCGGCTGGGCTGGGCTGGGCTGTGCCGTGCCGAGCCGTGCCCACCCATCCCCGGCAGCCCCCGCGCCGCCCCTTCCGCCTGCCCCGGCCCCGCCCCGCCTTTCTGTATTCTCTGCTCGGAGTCTGTATCGGGGATTTGCTCGCTTTTCATTCCCCTGGAATATTTGTTCTGTTTGCCACTGTTTTCCTTAAGTAGCTTACCTTGCTACTGTTCCTATTGTAGGCCAAACACTTGGGTCCTGCAGCTCATACGTGAACTAGCAGAAGATTCTTTTATGTTATATACAGACAACTACATACAATACTTACCGTAGTTGTGGGTTTGCCCCTTCCCAGAGAAAAGAAACATTTTTCTGTGATTAACTCCATTTGTTACTTTGTATGTCAAAGCTACTCTAGCAACATCAAAGTGGAAAAGTTTTATATTACACACAATTATGTCCATTCAATATAAGATCACATTCTACAATGTATTTGTTCTTGACATTTGAGAAAGGAAAGCTCTGTTGATACACACTTATCGAACGTCTTAAAGTGTTTTTGTCCTTGAGCACAGCACCACCTTGCTGTTACCCTAGTTCAGCACTTTGAAAATTCATTTGCTGGCCTTTTATGCACTATTTTAATAACTTGGTCCTGTACCTGTAGCCTAACATGAGTGCCAGGACATACTATCATAGAAACACAGAATCATTAAGGTTGCATAAAACCTTTAAGATCATCGAGTCCAACCATTTCCCCAGGTGCCACATCCACACACCTTTTGAACACTTCCAGGGATGGTGATTCTACTGCTTCCCTGGGCAGTCTGTTCCAATGTCTGACCACTGTTTTAGTGAAGAAATTTTTCCTAGCATCTAATCTAAACCTTACCTGGTGCAACCTGAGGCCATTTCCTCTCGTCCGCCAGTTTTTACCTCAAAAAGAGACCAATCCCCACCTCACCGCAGCCTCCTTTCAGGTAGTTGTAGGGAGCAATAATGTCTCCCCTGAGCCTCATTTTCTTCAGGGTAAACACCTTCAGGTCCCTCAGTCACTCCCCAAAAACTTGTGCTCCAGACCTTTCATCATCTTCCTTGACTGGCTTTGGACACACATTGCCTGTTCTCTTTATGATATTCCTTTTTATGTGCAATGGAGTCATAAAGCTTTGTAAAGTGACTCCATCCAGATACAGACTAAAAATGTGGTAGAGAAAGGGTTCCACATCTTTGAAGGTTACAGTGGAGCAACTAGTGTTTTCTACTTTAACATTGATACAGTGGTTTCTATATACAAAGTAACAAATGGAGTTTGTCATTATCAGAAAAGTGTCTTTTCTCTGGGAATGGGCAAAACCACAACTAAACAGTTGTATATAGCTGTCTACATATAACATGAAAGGACCTTCTGCCAGGGCCTGTTAGCTTGGGTAGGAGGTGCAGGACCCAAGTGTTTGCCTTACAATAGGAGCAGTAGCAAAACAAACTACTTAAGGAAACTAAAATACTTACAATGTCAAATAGAATAAATATTCCAGGGGAAAGAAAAGCAAACAAACAAATGCCAAATGGAAACCATCAGCAGAAATGGGTATACAAAAACCCATCTGACTTAAAGAAATGAAGCCTCCTGACTTTCAAAAAATGCTCTCAACAGGACTGCATAAGTTTCCTTAATAGATTATCAGTGTAAGATGGTGGACAGCATGTTACATTTGTATTTTACTTTAATAATTAAACCCCCCCAAGAATACAGCTTAGCTTTATTCATAATGGAATGGCCACAGAGTGCACACACACAAAAAAATTATGCCACTTTTTTCTCTCTTCTAAGCATCATAAAGCCTTCAGCCATTCTCATAAAACTTCTCTCATTATAATTTTCCTGACCTACAAATCCAAAAACAAGTAACTAACAAACAACTACACAGTCCACATGGGAATACAGCAAATAAGCCAAACAGAAGTTCACTAAGAGCATTTTAAAGCAATGTTATAAGCCAGTTCATGTGAATAAAACAGCAAAGATACACTTACTTTGGTCCAGTCACCAATACTAGTGATTTAGACTGTTAGCAGCTGGAATGATGACAAAATAAAGTTTTTAGACCCTCATTACCAGACCACCAATCATGATTTTACAGAGTAACTTTTTCTTAAGTCCACTGGACTGAACTCTTGCAAAGTAAACATGATTGCAGTATTTCTCACAAGGTTTTTGGACAGTTACACTAAGCTGCGCAAGATGTAAGAAATCATACCATGTGACCTCCATTACATTTGTTATTAATCACTGTTCAACAGGGCAAGGGCTACAGTCACATAGGTTTAACACTGTTTTAACTGCTACCCTTGTTTTACTGACTTCAGTCTCACTACTGACATTTTTCAAGATGCAGATGAACAATGGAAGTTAATTGCTGAGGAAAAACAGTGCCTAATTTCACAGTACAAATTCGTGCCAGTGAACTAGTCCTCCTGTTTGATTTCAAGACCATAACAAGATGCGTACCACTCAAAAACCCCACAATAAAAGGCAAAATGAAGAAAAAAAGGCAAAATGAAGAGAAAGGAAATAATTTATTAGATTTCACAAGCAAACTAACATACATTTATCATGTAAATCTTGTGACAGTTTAAAGATATGCGGAATATGATGAGAAAATTTATAGTCTGCCTTAAATACTTTAGAAATGCTACTACGCACAGTTCAAGAGTCCTGATGATTTTACTGCTTCCTCCCCCAGCTTGGTAATACTTGAAAGAGATGGAACACAAAAGGGACCTGGAACATCACAAAGGCATGTTAAAAGTAAGAACAACCAGAAAATAGCAGTGTTATACTTTCTTTTGACAACCAAATTGAAAGATGCTTAGTATTTTAAAATGTACTTCATGTCTGAAAAAAATATGACTTAATAGATGCAGGCTGTATTAATTTTATATTACAGAAAGTTAAACAGTAATGTAGTATGAAACCCACAAGAGAAATGTCACTGGCAACAACACTACCTCAGTGCAGAGAACAATTTAAAAAACCCAAACAATAAAACCCCAAAACAAAGATAGCAGTGATTAATAACTGAGTATTAGTTCAACTTCAAATACTTCATTGCAAGATATTGTTAGTTTTTTTCTTTACTAAAAAAGACAAAGTAAGGAACATATAAACTGAATCAACTACAGATTGTTTCTCATATACCAGGAAAACAGTAATCATCAAATGATCTAAAATACCTATCAACCCCTTAATATTAGGAACTGCTCTGCAACATATTTTAGGCAACATATTAATATAATATTTATTTAAAGACATACAAAGTAACATCCGCAGTGTGAGCTCAGCACGGCTCCACACAGATCAGCTTGTATGAGCTAGAACTGTTCCACTAAGGAATGGGATCACAAATTAGTAAGTTATATGACCTTGGAGGAAAAAGGTGAAGGATACCTTTTAAAACTAGGAACCTTCACTATGTCTATTCACACAACACAGAAAACTCGTTAATTTTTTTTCCCCCCTGAAAAATTACCCTTTTCAAAATTACCACATTAGCTCAAGCGTAAAACATGTAAATTCTTCCCCACACCTACTCTATATGAAAATTTAGATGTAGTTGAGTGCTATGGGAAACACTGCACAAAAAAAGGATACAACAAGAAAGGATACACTCTGCATGACAGTATTACTGCAGTATTTACGCAGGAATGTTTCTAAAGAAGAACAGCAGAATGTGGTTTAATTTTACTTGACTCTCAGTATTTCATACACATAACTTTATGCTGCCTATCAAAATCAAATACGCCTCTTTGAGAAAACACAGTTCTAACACTTTACAAGATTTAATGAGGGCTCATGGGTCCACCAACTAAACTTCATATTCAAAACCAAATACATTTTCTGATAGCTTGAACTACTAGGACAACACCAGATTTTTCTGTTTCATTAATTCTTCTTCAAGTCTTTGCCATTGTATAGACTCACTTTTTTTTTTCCATCAGGTCCAAAACCCAATCATGTTTCCATTTAATGCTGGCTTTCAAGTCACTTCTTGAAGAAGCTGGAGAACTCTAAACATCAGTTTCTTCTACATAACCTTTCTCCCCAAAAGTTGTATTTTAGCTACAGGAAAAATAGTCACCCCAAATACTAACTGAACTTTTCATCAGTCAATCAAGAAAGACATTTCAGCCAGCAAGAAGTTATGTAGTATTTTTATAAACCATATGTATTATTCTCTCCACAAAGGAAAAAAGCTCTGCAGATAAATAAACAAATGAACACCAACCAACCAACCAAAAAAACCACCAAACACAAAATCAGACTGAGACTCAGATTTCTATCATGGAATTTTTCATGATAAACCATCCACGAGAATATTCCAGCAGGAAAACATATTCATGCAGAAATAGGGTTTAATTTCATCATTAGTTAGGAAGTTAAACAATTATTTTTAACTAAACCTCCTTTGAAATCTGTATTACTCCATGGTACATTCCATGACTGCTACATATAAACAGGCTAAGGGAGTTCTGCCCATGGTACACTAAACCAACAACACTTGTAAAATGGCAATTTAGGTACGACTTTCAGGTACACCAGTAAGTCTCGCGTAAGTATGTTTTTGCTCACTCTAAAAAAAGCTTCTGATTTGACCATTAACATAACCAAATTAATAACTAAGTAAGCACTTTTATTATTTTTTTAGACATGGAATTCCTAACAAGAACATAAGTGCTCAGGCTTCATCTATCAGGCTTTCCAATAACTAAAATGTTTCAAGTTTCTTTTTTGAATATAAAGAAATTCAGCAATCTTCTTATTAGACATGGGTTTTTTTCTAGCACAGAAACAAGACTGCAACAGTCTCATAAACACTTGCTCCTAATAGGATACTTTAGCCAAGGCTCATTTTTCTCTTTTCAATGACCAATACAGAAGAATGCCTGTAAAAAAAGTTATTTTTGACAAAATACAGATTATGCACACCACAATCAGTAACACAAAAGAGAAACTTCTAAGACCAAGCAGCACCTCAGATATGACGGAGACAAGCTCAGATATAATCTGACTAAAAAATCCTTAGACAATGGATACAACAAGGAAACTAAAATTAAAATAACTGTTCTAAATAGAAATATTACCCTCACAGTAACCATACTGTGGGGTCTCCAACCGATTTGTAAAACTCAACCCAATTGTTCACGTATTTTATTTATAACTTCAGGTTTGCTTTGAAGTAACGAGGATCCAAGCTCCAAATTAAAAACACACCATGGATTAAGTAGAATGTTTCATAAGCACTCAACCTAAAATTTGAGTTAATTTTGTCTTAAGTAGTGGCATAACCAGAGTGATCCTCAACTGTAACCAGTGATTAAGTTCAGTGCTCTTTAAATTTGAACTAGCTGATCTGTCAGAGGGTACAGACTGAGAACTAAGTGCTTCTTATTCTTACAACAGTTACTTCACTACACAAATGTTTTCAGGCCATGAAACCCCTCACAGATAAATTACAGCTTATCTGCTGGAGTTGCTCTCCTATAAAGGAAGTAGAGTGAGCAGTAGTGACATAAAGCTATGTGATAAGAAATAAAGTTAAATAGCAATTAATTTCTGCTAGAAGTTACTTTCCCATCATGTTGAGATAATAATGCCAAAAATCAGGACCTATGCATTCCACAAAGGAAGACCTGATCAACATGACATTTAGAAGCAGTTTCTGATAGAATATCTTTCACTAATTCAGCAAAGTTTAAAGGATGCTGCAACAGCAGTGAGATCTCATCCTCCCAAGTTAGCAAAGCCAAAGGTCCTTTACAGCTAGCAGTTTATTGCTGGAACCAGTTCTTCAGGATCACTTTCCAATGGCAGGGATGGAAGGGAAGGAGTAAAGAGGCAGCTCTTTTCAATACCAAAATTCTGGAAGATTACTGAAAGGTAAGCGGTCCTATTCCATAGAATTATTCTACTTAGCCTCCAAGATTAAGGATGAGAGAAACAGAAAACTACCCTATGAAATCAGGATTAGGGAAATGTCAGTCTCCACATTTCTAAACAGAGGAAAAAGCAATGCTTCAGACTCACACAACTATATACCTTGCACTCTGTTTTTCTGATATAGGTGCACACTTAAGAAAAAAAAATTGCATAGAACATTTCCAAATATTCCTAAAGAAGCCATTCAAGAAATATTAAATAAAAACAAAGGAACACACACACACACACACTAACAAAAAACCCCCAGCCTAATGATTTATTTTTATTTTCAGGCAGAGAGTCCATACCTTGTGCAGGGTTCTATTTTTTCCTTTTCCCTTCGTTGGCGTCCTGTTTTGGTCTAGCTGAACGAGCAAATTGCTGAGATGCTGTTAAGGACTACAAGTGTCTGTGATAAGCAGAAGTCAATCAAGAAGGAAAAAAGATGATTACTTCTGCAAATTACAGTCTAGAAAGGGAACTCTGTGAATCAATTCTACTACAGTATAAAGTATTATAACAACAGTGCCTATTAGTTAAAGATTAGAACCTCACAGTTACACAGTGCAAAAGTTATTAAGAGAGACTGCCCAAGAGTTTGCTATACAAAGTAAACAAGGAGAACTAACTAGGTTAGGTGCAAAGTGAGTAATTACAGCAGGATAAATGCTTGATATTTACAATCTTACATCCCAGCATGTTAATTCTGTAACTTTAATGTCTTAGAATTTGTGAGGAAAAAAGGTAAAAGGAACAGAGGTTGGAATAAATATGAGTACAAAGAAAATGAAATAAACTACAAAACATATAACTAAAAAATAAGACAGGATTTACAGACAAAAAACAGTGCCATATTATAAAAAAAGTGAAATTTCCAGCTGGAGAACCACTGTAGAGACTGCTGACCCCAACAGGAACATTTCTTATGTTCCTAATTGTGTAAACACAGGTCTAACCAAGTCAAAACCCCTGTATTTAATTTAAATATAGTGTTAATACAAGCTAAATTACATTTGTACTGTCTTTGCTGGATCAGAGGTACGACCAGAAAATTTTATTGTCTTAAATGAATCCCCCACAGAATTTTAGAAGGGGTGCCTCTATTTTTTCCAACTACCGTAAAACAGAACAGTACAGCGTGTTATGCTGACTGGTTTGCTTAATGTATTTCTTCTTTTGTAGAACACTATGACAGCAAAACAAGAGATTGACAGACAGATTACAAAGAATATAGTGTAAATGCTTTAAAAAAAGATACAACCACCATGGGTTTTTCAAATAAGACATATCCATTTGCTTCTTTTAATGCTTTAGCAGCTGCTTTTTCATTAGGAAGTCCAATGAAAGCCTGTCCTTTCATACGGCCTTCTTTCATCAAACGTATATCAAACCTAGGGGCAAAATGGAGAATTGGAAATTACTCACATTCAACAAAACTTTCATATTTCACAGTAAAAATGTAATTCTCATGCTTCATGTTGAAGAAATAGCAAAAACAGGAGCAGCCTTCAAGGAGGAATGATGTCCTTGGAGACAATTTTGCCTGGGGGAACCATTTACTAAAAAGTAACATCAGACTGCAGGATGGCAAACTGGTGTGCAGTACTACTAAATAGGACATACACAAAATTATCAGATATGCACAATCATCTACACCGTTCATACTGTGTCACTCAGCCAAAGAACTGCAAATTTTGGAACTAAAATATACAGGGCAAATATCTATTCATAAAATAATTCTGTATCTGTACTTGGGATAAATGAAGATTTTCAGATGAAACACATTTTTCCTTTATGCAGAAACATAAAAAAAGATGACTAGTTTTAAAATCGTAATTTTCACACCAGTATCATAAAAGTTAATGTAAGAGGCTTAAATTTAACCTAGTACCAAGTGAACTCACATATTTCGTTCCACTTCTGACTGGAAGTCAACATATCTTCCAAAAATGAACTTGAGATCCTGAAATTAAAGTGCAGGTATAAAAGAAAAGCTAAGAAAAAGCCCTTCCAGATAAATATTTAATTTTCTTGTTTACTTACCTTCTCCTGGACTTGTTTAGCTAAATTCTTCACATATATCCTGCAATTTGGATCACCTGGCTCATAGTTTTTGAAAACAGAAAATTTTTCCATTTCTTAAAGAAGACAAAAAAACAGAGAATGTTTTAGGTCATTTACTTACTTTGTATATTTGCTCAGTATGAAATAATTTAATACATGCTCAATTAAGAAAAGGAATATTTATTTGTTGCAACAAATCAAAAAGGTATTACTAGATAATATACTCTCGTACCTTCTCTGGAAATTCTATTTTTTTCTAGATCCTTTCTAGAAATAAATTCTGATGGTATTTCATCATCCTCCTCTTCAGTCTCCATTTTATCATTTGAGCTAGGAGCTGGGAAAATCCTTCCAAAGCCTGTATTATTGGTTTCTTCGGTGGCAGCAGGAAGATCTGAAATTTCAACACATTATTTAAGTGCTTTGTACATTTATGCACAAGATAATCAAGAGCAAAGAAAAGAAGTATACACCTTTCAGTAACATTTTAATACAGTAGACCTTGTAAAGCAATTTGGACACATCCTTTAAAAATGAGCCTTAATCCCTGGTTTGACAAAAGCACCTGCTCTATATGGTCCTACAAAACCAAACGTACTACAGATAAAAGCCACGGCACATGCCAGTTAGCATAAAACTAGCCTTGCTGTTCAAGCCTCTATCCATTTCAATGGTTTATCTGATTTTCATTTAAAACCCCCTACTGTAAAGCACCAAGAAACACAGACTGACCATAACCCTTTAAAAGTTCATCACACCTAACTGCTATTATTGCCCAGCACTTTTACAGCTGATAATCAATGTATCAGAGGACCTGCCAATCACTTGGATGCTGCTCTCTAAGAGCTGGAAAATGAAAACCTGAAATTAGCCTGATACAGTCATTTCCCCTATAAAATACTGAGAATGAATTTGTAACATTTGATAAAAACTTCTTAACATTTAAAAGACAGTGCAATGCACCATAAACCTAAAGAGCATATAGGAGAGACAGAGACCTTTAAAATCCTCTGGATCCTTTACAAAGTTTGTAACATGGGAAGAACAGCAAATGCAAACATGATGGAACTTGGTGTTGAAAGTTCCAGTTAAAAAGAAGCAAATTATTTCCTGATCTGAATTCATCAACCTTCTACACACTGAAACCAGATGATTTTAATATTAAATATATTTGAAGAACAAACTCTTACCATTTTTTTTTTCTTTTTCTGAGTTTATCTGAAGAACAGCTGGGATGTCAGTATTTATATGAAACTCTATTTTTTTATGGCCTACATGCTGTGGCTGCTCAAAGACATCTGAAGGTGACAGTGTAGGGTGCAAATTACTGTTTAAAACAACAACATGTTAATTAAAGTTTCAGACACTGATGAGTGCAGTCACATACACAATTTCTTTCAGATATATTCTATGCTGTTGTTTACCACAGACACATGCAGTCTCCATTCCACAGATCTCACCTAATACAGTTCAAGTTGATTGGAACACTGCAAATACAGTAGGTGTGGCTGGCAGTGGGAGCAAAACCAAGAATCACATACCACAATACAATACAGACATTTATTAAAAACTTTATCATCACTTAAATATGAAAAATAACTGGCCTTGCTGCTGCTCTCACCTAGTGTATAAAATGTACAAAATTTAAAGAAAAAGAAAGGAAATCACTTGGAGGAAGCAGGTGGCTATTAGGAAAAATGCATTCACAATCACTCATCACTACACAGAAATACTGCACTGGTGTCTACTGTGCCACAGAAGTGCAGTTCCAAAACCCAAACTTTTTAAACCAAGTCAGTTTTTATTCTTCCAGTATCATACTTTTATTTTCATTTA
This sequence comes from Scytalopus superciliaris, assembly GCA_013400415.1. Taxonomy (NCBI): domain Eukaryota; kingdom Metazoa; phylum Chordata; class Aves; order Passeriformes; family Rhinocryptidae; genus Scytalopus; species Scytalopus superciliaris. The sequence continues at coordinate 94,342 of VXBX01005109.1, forward strand.
TTTTATGAAGTATTCCAAACAATAAATCCAGATCGCTTCTATCACAGCTGTGATACAAAATGAATTATCTTTTTCTTATGAAAAGTACTTTTTATAGCTTGATAGCAAAAGAAACAGATCTTGAACAGGCATACTTTTCAGATTAATGTTGCTGAGAAGACCTGAGTTCAAATTACAGGAAAATGTATACTTTTAGAGCAATAAAATGAAGCATGAGGATAAGGGAAGACCCCCTCCACTACCAAATTCACCTATCAGTGAAGAATGCTTGTTTTAAAACAGCAACACTAAAGCAAACATGATATACAGAGAAGACAATTTAACAAAAGAAGTAATCTTCTGAAAAAGTGAAAAAAACAGAAACAATACAAACCTGTGGGGAGTACACACAGAAACATTCAGTAAGTCTTTAATTCTTTGCTTTTTTCTAACACCGCGTCTCTTTGTGTTAATTGGTCTTTTAGGCTGAAGTGTTGCTAATTCCATCAACTTGGTCATTCTATTTTAAACAAAAATAAAAAAATAAAATAAAAACCCCACCCCAAAGTGGTTTACAGTTTATGTAAAAATACTCCTTTTAAAAACCCCTCCCCTTTCCTTAAAGCCCTTGAAACAGAACTTTTCAGAATATGATTATAAAACTAGTTACCTCAAAACTGAAACTACATTAATATCTATAGTTGTAATGAGGTCAGTAACGTCCTTCCTTCCCCAAGCACACTCCTAATTAGGACACTGAAGCTGTAAGGAAAGCTGTGACACCCCAAGCTGAACCTGATTTTGTAACACAATTTCCAATCAACAGAAGTGTCTTTTTCCAAATGCATGTATTTTTCTGAATAAAGCATAGGGACTTTCTGATATATTTTTCAGTTTAAATAGCAAATTAAAAAACTGTTTTTCAATTTAGTATTAGTTTAAAGGAAAAAAAACAAACCACACCTCTGATGTAATTCAGTCCCAGAACTGGAAGAGAAGCCTCAGTACACAACCTCCAACATTATATGATTCAGGCTGAGTAGTTTATTCAATAAAGACATGAATAATGAAGAATTCAGAAACACTTAACTACTGCTTCCTTATATCTGTACTGTTCAGTTGTGCGTTTTTTTAACATGAAAACAAATGGGAATTTGCACAATAGGCCATCTTCATTTTCTTACTGCATTTAGAACAGCACTGTCCTTCTGTTATTAAGTTACTCTGGAGTTTCTCTAAGCACCTGGAAAGATTTCTCCATACTATCTACTAGATACCATATCTATACACTGTAAATGTTAAGAGAGATTCCACCATTTGCTGAACCAGGAGCTGGAAAAATAAAGCCACCACTTTAAGTGAACCCAAAAGCTTGCAAACAGCTGTAAAACACATACCTCTCCTTTTCCTCATCATTATCACTTTCATATTCTGATTCATCCCCACTAGATAGTTGTTCTTCTTCTTCAGGCAAAGGAGGCTCTTCAGGAGGCAGAGGTGGGATTGGGGGAGGTGGCACAGGCATAGGTAAATACTCTTCATACTAATTATAGGGGAAAAGTTAAAAAAAGTTCCTAAACTTTTTAAGGAAAAAAACCCAAAAAACTGTGTATCTTGCTTTCCTTTACTTAATGAAAGTAGTCAAAGCAATAAATTATAAGATGACAAGAAGTATTTTCTAAAGTATGCTTTAAGGGATCTAGATGCTTTTTTGGTAATCTACATTACTAATGAAAAACCTTCAGCAAGCAAAGAAAAAAAAATTGCTGCCTCCTGAAGCATAACAGTGAATGTTTTAATTCTTTTGAGGTGATAAGGAATATGGCAATCATCATCCTGGGTTTTCACTTTGCACTCAGCTTCAAGGACTTGCCTGAGAAGAACATGGTCAAAACATATGGGTGGAGGTCTAAGCTCCAAAGCCATCTCAGCTTATACAGTGAACCAAGAGTTCAAAACATTCCAGTGCTACTGTCACACGTGTACATTTTATATTTATTTGTTCAAGTACAGTCAAAGATTCCTTTAGAAGACCAACATGCACACTGCATCCAGTGAAATGCAGCAGTATTTGCTGTCCTCCAGACATTTCTCCAGCTTTTAGAATTTAGATCTCCTGCCATACTGCTGACATTTTAAATTGTGAATCAGCTCTATAGTACTTAAAACATATATTAAAAGTTACCATGGGAGGACGAGCAGTAATTGGTCCAAAAGGTGGAGGAAGATTCATTTTATTCATTAGATGAAGTACCTGAAATGATTAAAAATAAGTAAGTTTTCTTTAAATTACTAAGTGATAACAGCTCCTTGCTAGGTATCATAGCAAGTAACTTCTGGCAGGCATAAATCAGCACAGTTTTAGTGTTAATGAACAACATGAAAGACTGCACTTGAGATCCAATATTAATGGCAAATAAAAGCAACACCTTAAAAAGGCTAATCAAGAAAGTAAAGCATCTTCTCAGAATGAAATTCCAAGCACTCAAGTCACATCTAATTAGGAAGAACATATCCAGTTAAGTCTTCAGTGTCAATTAAGTAAGCTACCTCTGGCCAATAAAATCTTATTATCTCAACTGAGTAAAAAACTAAGATTGATTAACACTATCACAGAAAAACTAGCATATTTACTATGAGAAAAATATTTCTGTGGGTAATCAAAAGAGGAAAAATGAGATTTTATTTTTATACTAATTTTTTTGTTTGTTTTTTTACTTACCTGGACATAAAATTTGGGCACGCTCGCCAAGGCATTTGCTATATTTGCTAGAATTGCACTTGAAGGTGGTGGGTACAAATATTTGAGGCAGGAATTGATGGGAAAGGTGAGGCTGAGGAAAAAAGATTAAAAACAAGACACCGTAACACTACTGCCACATGATTACTGGTCACAATTAATGATTTCTACAGGCTTAACTAGTCATTACACCTGAAGCAACACTTAAATATTATTATTTCCCCTAGAACAGCCTTGGGCCTCTTACATTGTCTTTAACACCAGGGAATAGTGCGTAACAGACCTACTGGGCTTGGGCACAATGAAAGTATCAACCTATGCAGAAAGCCTGAAGTACACAGGAACAATCAATGTGTTCAAAACCAAAAGCACAGCATAGCAGGCTGTACAAACACCATAAACTCAATATTCAAAGTGCTAAATTTATTAGCCTTCAAAAAATTTATCTTCACGCATGCAATAATGCAAATGGGGGGAAAAGAAGCAGCAACATCTGGAAAAACAATCAGTGGTATTCTGCTGCTAACACTGGGATAACCTATCCAGCCCTCAAGCTCCTCCTAAGAAAACAAGGCATAGAGCTAGGAGGCTACTATGCAATCCACAACCTCGTGGCTCAAAGCACCAGTCACTACTTAACTAAGGAGTCTAAACTCGAGGAACTGAAGCTTCATCTTTACAACAATTCCTAGAGCTATGCCTGCAGAACAGTAGCATACTAGGAAACAAAACTCTTGTTCAACAGTACGTAACACATTTTAAAATAACCTGTAACAGAATAAAATTATTAAGACAAATTAAAAAAACACACTAACCCATGGTTGGGTGCAATTCCATTCTCTATTTTAACACAGCTTGGTTCTATCTTCTCTTCCTCTTTCACTGGTTCTTCTGAACTGAAAATTAATTTAATCTTGATTACAATAGGGCAAAATTTAAATGCCTTATATAATATATAAAACAGGCATCATCTACTAATAAACATAAAAAACAGATTTGCATAGGTATTTTTAGCATCTTTATCAAGGGTACTACTACAGCCGTTATCAATTCTACATAATTAATATACATGGATAATTATAGAAGCTACAGACTTCTAAAACAAATACTCATGCAGATTTAAGTAAGTCTTCCAATATTAAAACACTCCTGATTTAAATCTACTGACAGAAAAAGAACTAAATTTCATGTTGCACTCTGTTCAGAGACTGTGTAAATTCAAAGGTATTAAATTATTGGTTTGTTCATATTCAGAGAGTGGAATAAGTAATTTGAAACCTCTACTACAGGTCTGTTAATTAAACACTATCACATAGCTTTTATCACTTAGTTATGTATTCCAGACATAATGACACAGTTCTAATGGGCAGAATTCAGTCTCTCATCTGTAGATCTGAACCTGCTTGTTAATACTTGTATATGGTTACAATTTATCCTCTGATTTAAAAGTACTACCAAAATATCATGAATACAGAATTTCCTGTCTGTAAAAAACAGAATAACAATTATTATGCACGTACCTTTTACACTTCTCTGAGACAGAAGGCTGGCTAAGTATCTGTACACTCTCCTGCTCCTTCGCAAATTCAACAACTAAGGTGTGACCTAAAAGTTTCAGCTGGTGCAGTCTTGATAAAGCCTTCAAGTAATCATAGTGGAGAAAAGAAAGAAAGGGAAGAGGGAAAACATGAGAATTATTTTAAAGCATAACTGTTTTTCCTTTGATTGGTAAATCAGACATAGGAGTACCAACTGCTTCAAGCTAACTGTGTGCTACTATGGACAGAGGCAGTCATGCACTGTTTCTGCCTTCAGAGCCCTGCCTTTGGCAGCCTCTTTCCTGCTGGCAGGAAGGAAAGAGGCAAGGTTGCGCAGCCAGAACCACCCCAGGGTTAGGTCAACAATGATACTTATTACATAGCCTAGTAAATCTCTGTGATTTCAAGTAACCAGCCTCTTGCTCGTGAACTATGTCAGTAACAGCTGGGAGATTGTCAGCAGTGACACTACAGAGCTCCAGCATTCTGAAAGTCCAGAACCCACCACGCTGCTAACAATTGACACAAGCAGTGTAACTCAACTCACATAGTATTTGTAACTTTTTGAATACTTTAAAGTGTGGCCTTTAAAAAAATACAAGCAATGCAAACAAACAAACAAACAACAACCAAAAAAAAAACAAACAAGCAAAAAAACCCCACCAAGCAGCAAGCGGAATTTCTTATCAAAGCTGGGCATTCAAGGCAGTCGTGAATTGTGTACATCACTAAGGCTGAATTTTATGGCAAATACGCAATTATGCAGGAAAGAAGAAAATTATGTTTGGCTTAGTTTGCATAACAATGCACACAAATCCTTGACAAGGCCCTGATCAGTCTCAGCTCCTGTAAGTTTGCTATGCTCTATGCGAAAGGTTGGATCAGATGTCTTCCACAAGCCCCTTTCAACCCATCTTTCTTAGGACTCTATTAGAAGTGTTGATTACATCAGGTTCTGTAAGCAAATCCTTAAACAGAATTCTAATCCTACATTATGCTGCTTTGCTTTTTCCTAGCACTAAGTACTAGATGATGTGTAAAACATTTTAGAGCATAACTGGCAATCCAGAAAAGTGCTTTCCCAAACCACTCAATGACAAACTCAACACAAACCTTTGCAGCTGCATTTTCACTGGGAAACGTGGCAAAAGCAGTATGTTTCTAGAAAACAAGTAAAAAAAACCTGTATTCAAATCAAAAAGTTGAGATTGCATGTAAAATATGAACCCACAAGAAGTTTGTAAGTTCAAGAGTACACATTTGAAAGCTTCCAGACAACTATCATTTAACTCCCACGTGGAACAAACATTAAGGATTAGAACACATTTTTCTTAAGAATTTAGCACATACACCTGCTTCGGTCAAAAATTAAGACAGGAACCCATCAGTTTGAGGAATACAGGAAAAGCTTTTTTTTTTCCTAGTGAGCAAAAGCATCCTAAACTGCAAGAAGGTACGTATGGATCAAGAGGTCTGACGTTTTTTTCCAAACAGGAAATTTATTTCAGCACCTCTCAGTAGCCCATCAAAGCAACTCCTAAAAGTAATGCTATTCCTGCTACAAAAGTCGCAACTATTGTCGTGCTCTGAACTTTTGAATGGTTTCTAATTAGCACGTCACCTGCCGGGAGGCCCTTGGGCACGGCTTCTCCGGTCTCAGCAGGGCACAGCGGGGCCCGAACGCCGGGCCCGCCGCTCCCTCTCCCGCCCGCCCCGCGCCCCGGCCCGGCCCTCACCAGCCGCCCGTGGTCCGACAGGACGCGCACGGACACGGCCCCGAAGTGCTGCAGCAGATCCTCC
>VXBX01005109.1:100599-167694 GCA_013400415.1 Scytalopus superciliaris
CCCGGGCCGCCACAGGCCGGCGCCGCCATGGCCGCGCGGGAGGGCGGCGCGCAGGCGCAGGCCGCGCGAGAGCAGGGCGGGCGGTCTCGCGAGAGAGCGCGTTGCGCAGCGGGGCCTTGGTCCCGATGGATGTGCCGGCGTGCGATACGCATGGAATAGCGAGAGGTGTCCGGCTCTCAGAGCGCTGCTCTCAGTGCCGGCCAGAGAAACCTGAGAAAAATAGGCACTTTTTAGTTACAGCGGGAAAGTGACAAGAACAATTTCCCTCGAAATAATCAGCCCGCCCCTCTCCCCGGCGCCGAACGGCCCTGGCAGAAACACAACAGCCCTCAGGCTGGCAGACCAGGCCGCTGCAGCTGGGTGTCTCTGGAGCGGAGCTTTAACGTGGCACAGTGCAGCTCAAGGCGATACAGTGTGCACCTGTTTTTCCTAAGACCGAGACAGAAAAAAAAAATTCCCTTTCTCTCCCCCTCATGTCAGCAGGCAAAATAGATGATTAATATGTCCTTTTTTTTCACTTTCCAAGATGTTAACTTCGTAGATTCTTGAGCAGTAGAGTTCTTCAACACCAGTGCATCATGGGGTTTTTTTGTGTTAAAATTCACGGTTTGGGAGTTGTTTGCTTATACAGAGAGACATTTCAGTGCAAGTGTTGTAGTTACGCCAGTATGAGTCAGAGCCACAGACTCACTCAGGTCAGAAAGGAAGAAGATCCTTTTGCAGCAATCTCTAGTCTAGTCTCCCACTCAAAGCAGGGTCAGCACTGAAATACAACCACATCACCCAGGACTTTTCTCAGCCTGGTCTCAGAAGGCCCCGAGGGTGAAGACTCTACAGCCTGCACAGACAAGCTTTTCCACTCCTTACTTAACCTCCTAGTAATGTTTTTTCCCCCTCCCCTTTTATCTGTTTGGAACTGACTGTATTTATATCAATGTGTTGTGCCTCCATAAAGACAAAATTTCAAATTCCAATTAAAATTTATTGAGTTGGTAAGAAATACAAGTTTGAAAAAAACCAAAAAGCCCCAAAACTAAGAAAGCCAGCTTTGCAGAATGCCCTGATGCTTTGCAGACCATGCATTACCCTCCCCCATAAAGCTGTCCATTAGTGACATCATATCAGCAGTGGCCAGGGGCAGAGTCAGTTGTCCAAAGTAATAGAAGTCCAACTCAGCCTGTCCTCTACAGTTATTTATAAAAACAGCAAATTAGTGCCACATTGAATGATAAATGGGTTTACGTAGACTTACAAAAAATTATGTAATTGTCCACTTGAAGCAGATGAGTTTTCTTTTGGATGGTGTGAGTTAGTGAGTCCACAGTTTTTTGAAAAGTACTTATCTGCATCATTAATCAGGGAAAAGGAGCATTATTATGAGAGCAGCAATGCTACTGTTTCTTGCAGAAATTAAGATACACAAAGATGCTGTTAGATCATCATTCTGATAAAGTGAGACAAGAAAGAAGCTAAATGTCAAAGAAAAGCTGCAGTGTTCCATTTCTAGACCCTGCCTTTTTTTACTTTTCCTTTTTTGTTTGTTTGTTTGTTTCTTTGTTTTGTTTTGGGTTTTGTTTGTTTTTTCTGTTTCACTGGTTGTTTGGTTTTTTGTTGGTTTTTTTTTTGTTGTTGTTGTTGTTTTTGAGGTTTTTTTTGGTTAATATCCCTCTAGATATTTTCTCTTGCCTCTGCTCAGTTTGTCCAGGGGAAGATGTACACGCTGGGTTTCATCCCTTTTCAAAGTTTTTGGGTTACCTGTGCAATGCTAAGGTGACGTATTTCATATGTTAAAACAAGTGTCAACAGCCTTTCAAGTGAAAGCATAAAATACACCTCTGCATAAGCTGAGTGCCTGTTTTTTTTACCCACAAGACATGAGTTTCAGGACCAATAAAATTATACTTCTATGTAAGACATTTAGTGTCTATTTTCCATCAAATACAATGAATATTTTATATGCAAGTACAACTTCATTCTAGATAATTGGACTATGATTTTTCAGACATGCTGCCTTACACTGAAAAGAAGAGCTTACACAGTCAGTTCTACACTACCATTCCATAAGTAATTGACATTTTATTTTCAGCAAACTGTTAGACACCTCAAGATCTGGCAATTGCAATCCGCAGTTTCCCCTTTTTTCTGTCCCTCCTGCCATGTGGAATGATATCTATATGTAAGAAATAATTATAGGGGACAAAAAATAGCTAGAAGAGGAAGAAACTTTTGTTTTTCTTCAGAAAGAGGAATGCATAACAAGCAAATGGCTTTTAGAATTGTAACATCCACAAGAATATAATTTTAGTTCTCCAAAGTTTCATATTTGGCATTTGGCAAAACTAATTCTTTCACTCTTATCTGATTCTTTTAGTCATATATTCTCTGCCTTATTTCATAAGTCATTAGAAGAGACTTGGTTTAGTCAAAGACTGTCTATATGACATTTATTACCTGTGAATCAGACACAGTTCATAATATAAGATTTGATGACATCATTACTCTGACTTAATAATTGAATATGTTAATATTTGAATACCAAGAATTTGGCAGAAGAAACCACAAATATTAAAAGCTATAAATAAATTCTCTTGCACTCCAATGGTATGTCAATATGTGCATTTTCTCAAAATATCAAAAATGTTCACTTGTTCAGCATTAGTTGTTCTTTAGGACATTATCAGTGCTGACTTTGCTGTTTCTGCAATTGCACCTTTTAAAGCAGAACTTCTCAGTTTGTGCAATATGGTGCAGAGTAGACTCTATCAATTGGCTGATAAGCAAATATATTTCCTCTTATTCCTGGGACAAATGTCAAAAAAAAAAAAAAAAAGACAAATATAAAAGCACAAGTTCCATCTTAGCTCTCAAACTCCATTTGAAACGTCTGATCTGTAACTATGCACTGACTTGCAGGACCATAGAACGTGCAGTCAGGACTGTTTGGTTCTCTGAGTGAAGCCTGCTTTTATTTTTCCTCAATTGTTTCAAAGTGCAGGTTACAAATACTCCTGAGCACTCAAGTTTCTACAAAGCTTCTGCAGCTGCTCTTGTATGTTTGCACACAGTTACAGACAAATTGAGAGGCTGATAAGGATGTCTCCATACACCTCATTGATTTCAAGGCCTCTGCTGTCACACTAGGCCTGTATTTCTATGTTAGGTTAGAGTAATAAATATTTCATTCTATACAGAATGACCAGTGTTACTACCACTTATATCAAACCTGATTTTCAGTACAGAGATAAACAAAAGTAAATTAAATTAGGCATAACCACCTGATAAGAAAAATTGTTGTTACATCTAAACAAGTCAAGACAAAGCTCCAGACAAGTGTAGATGAATTCAAGCAAACTAAGTCTGACATGCCTCAGTTCTTTGCAAACTCAGTGAAAGTCTGTGGTTCTTTATTAGTAATGACAATACTGTATTTACTGGCCTACAGGCTAACATCCTATATTACCAGGTCATTTTTGCAATAACAACTGTGTAGATCAAAAATACTGGAGTTATAGGCAGTATTAGATGGTATTCAAAGTCAGTTCCCAAAAGATATTTTTTCTGCTTAATTGCTTGTGAGCTACTCAAGGCTAGAAAGGTGTTTGTTAAGAGTTTTGGAAGTCTCAGGCCAAAATGTTTTGATTACTAGAGTAAAAAAGAAAACCACAAGAGTAGCTTTGAAACACAAGTGGCAACACTACCAGGTAAAATTTGATTTTCATGGTGGCAGTTCTCTAGCTGTCTTCACATTATTATGAATAGTGTGGTGTAACAAAGTACCCTTAGAAATAAGGCTGCAGAACAACCACAGTAATTCTGGCAAGATAATATCCATTACTGCTGGAATCATGTCCATGTCACAGAAGCATCAGACATGGATGAGCTGTATTTTGTTAGGTCCTATTTCATAGGGGTTTTGTGGTAAAGTTTTGGTAGCAAGGGGATTACAGGGGTGGCTTCTGTGAGAAACTGCTGTCAGTTTCCCCTTCTAGAAGAGCCCGTGCCAGCTGGCCAGAGGATGGATCTGCCTCTGGCCAAGGCTGAGTCCATTGGCAGTCGTGGTAATGCTCTGCGATAACATAGTTAAGAAGGGGGAAAAGTTGGTGCAATAGAGCAATCACAGATGGAGAAAGGAGTGAGAATATGTGAGAGAAAAAGCTCTGCAGACAGCAAGGTCAGTGAATAAGGAGGGACAGGAGGTGCTCCAGGTGTCAGAGCAGAGATTCCCCTACAGCCTGTGGAGGACCCCACGCTGGAGCAGGTGAATGCTGGAAGGAGGCTGTGACCCCATGGAGATTGCAGACTGGAGCAGGGTCCTGGCAGGACCTGTGCAACTGTGGAGAGAGGAGCCCACGCTGGAGCAGGTTTGCCAGCAGGACTTGTGACCCTGTTGGGCACCAACACTGGTGAGTGTGTTCCTGAAGGACTGCACCCTGTGGAAAGGGTGCCATGCTGGACCAGTTTGTGAATAACTGCAGCTGGTAGGAAAGAGTCACATTGGAGAACTTCATGGAGGACTTTCTCCCGTGAAAGGGACCCCACACTGGGGCAGGGGAAGAGTGTGAGTACTCCCCCTGAGGAAGAAGGAGCATCAGAGACAGTGTGTGATGAACTGACAGCAATCCCCATTCCCCATCCCCCTAAGCTACTGGAGGGGAGGAGGGAGAAAGAATCAGGAGTAAAGTTAAGCCTGAGAAGAAGAGAGATGTGGGGCAAAGATGTTTTAACATACAGTATTTCTCATTATCATACTCTGACTTGAATAGTAATAAATTAAAATAATTTCTGAAACTCGAGTCAGTTTTGCCTGAGACAGTAACTGGTGAGTGATATCTCCTTGTCCTTATCTCGACTCAGGAGTGTTTTGTTATATTTTCTGTCCCCTGTCCAGCTGAGGAGGGGAGTCACAGAGTGGTTTTGGTGGGCACCTGGTGGGCACCTGACATCCAGCCAAGGTCAACCCACCACAACTACGTAAACATACATATAATCTCAGAGAGATTGCAAAATGATTGCTGTGACAAATGTAATTGTGTGAAAAGAGGAAGTTGATATTTAAAGACAGCATTAAGTCAGGTAACTGGTTTCCCGAGCTTGGCCTGTATGGCTTCCTGAAGCATAAGCAGCTATTTGCTTTATCCTTTTCATTTTTCTGTCTGGATAAAATACCAAAACAATGGATAATTCACTAAGAATTCTCCTTTTCATACATGACCACTAGATGATGCTGTGACTCTTAATTGCAAATGATACTGCACTGTTAACAGTTATTCTTTCATTTTATAGAACTCTGCGGAATTTTTATACATGAAAAATTGGTATTTGCTTTCTCTTTCTTACATGCATTGTAGCTGTAACCACATATATACTAGGCTTTTTTTATACAAATCCATATATATCAGACATCTTAGCAGTACCTCTTTCTGCCAATAGTGAGAATTTCAGATAATTTTTGAAGCTGTGCATGTAAACTCTACAGAGATGCAAACATGGATTGCTTTGAGGAAAGACTTGTGCCAAAAGGGAAAACTACACTGAGAAGAGATTTGATATACTTAATCCAGGTTTATATTTATATTTCATTGTGTTTATCTGTCCTACTTAATCAATTAGAATGGTGTTTTCAGTTTCAGATTTGGAATTTATTTTCCTGTGCCATAACAGCATCTAGAATTATGGGAGACATTTCTATTTAGCAATTATTGCTAAAAACTTAGGGGATCTTACTTATTTCCATAGGCCTTATTTTTGTTTTCTGTTTCCATAAGTCATTTACCATTTTTACTGTAAATGCAGTGGTTTGATCCACACTATCAGGTCTCTTAGCCAAGACCTCTGTGAGACTTTCACAGATTACACCATTTTACTGATGATCTTCTCAAAGTGATTTCAAAAGAACAACATTCTTCATATGAGCTAATTGTTTTTCACCATTTGCCATTTCCATGAACTCCTACAAACACTTTTTAATGTCCGAAGCAGTTCTTCTATCTTCTTATCAGAAATGTTAATACAATAAGGTTAAATTGATTTCAGCAGACAAAGTGAATATACTCAACTGGCCACCTTCTGTACAGAAGTGCTAAAGGCACAGCTCCGTTCAGGTGATCCCCATATGTCAAAACCAGAGAAGGAATGAAAACAGGTTATACAATTTAGAACAGCTTGCAGGCTAGGTCAGTGCCAGTCAGTTCCAGCAAAAAGGAGGTTTGGAACTAGCTTAATATCAGCCTTTCCCACTTCTAGATGTGCCTGTAGTACACTTCTGCCAGTCAGAGATCTGGATCCTATTTTCAATATGTAAGCAAGGAAATTAGACTCCCTGAGAGGTAAGTAGTACATAAAGTCTGTTTTGTCCTTGCTGAAATGGCATCTGCCAGTCACACTGGGGTCTAATTGGGAAATGCCTACATGGCACTGCAATGTCATTGTTACACCCACAGCAGGCTCTGAGTTGAGGTATAATTGGACATTCATTTTAAAAGTGAGCTTCATTTTTGCAAACTCAAACAATTGTACTGAAACTGAGCTCCTGTCACATAGATGTGCTACTCTTCTTGGCATGTGTCTTTACTAGTTTACTTTGAGGAAGGCTTACATAAAAACACCAAGTTGCAGTAATTATGCTAAATACATGGGATATTACTCATTTTACTTCCATGTGTAAGCTTACTGTCACCTTCAAAGACATCTAAAACTGCCTTCCAAAAAAAAAACCACAAGACACTTTTATAGATAACAAGTGCATGAAGTTTAAAACTCCTTAAGTAAAAAATTTGCCATTAAAACTTGTTGAAAATGCTGTGCCACTGGAATGGCAGTGTTAGGGACCCCAAATCTCCAGAGCATGCTTACACAGCTGCAGTGTGCATGGAGGGACACATTCTAGCAAGGTAGCATGACAGAGAAACGTAAGGCTTTCTTCAGGCTTACCCAGAGGCCAGTCTTGGGTTCCGAGAGACCTACAGCAAAGGCCAAAAGCAACTTGTTTTTCTTCTACCTCATGACCAGGCAATTTAGATCCTTGTTTCAGTAACAGTCCCACTGATACTCAGGTATTGCATGAAGTATTTATTGAGTAAGGATATCAGCAGTAAGAGTATCTGCCTGGACTTATTCTGGTCTTAGAGTTATTGGTTTACAAGTGTAAGGATTAAAATTGATTCAAGAGGTGTCATCACCAGAATTTCCACTTAAATAAATCTATATATTTTCAAGACTCTGAAGAACCTTAGTTTGTAACAGACTCCTGTCTTGTTTTAGTGATTTTTTAAAAAACTTTCTTCTCTGTGTCTCAGCTCTATTTTTTGATGTTAGTAAGTATATCCACTTCTACTGTGGCAGAATTTCATTGGTGGGAAGAAGCTTCTCTGCTGCAAAAAGAATTTTCTTTGATAACTTTAAAAAGTCTTCTGGAGATTTACTGGCTTGAATTACAGCAGCTCACTTAGCACTAAGGCTTTGTGCAAATCACAGAAAACAGTTACATATTTCATATGGGAATACAGTAGATTTCATCCATTGTCACTGATAAATAGAAGAGCTCAAACAATCCTTAATATTAGATGTGTACATCTACTTTGTGTATTGGTGCCAAAGTCAACTTAGAGATTGGAGTCAGGTCATATTTAAAAAGAGGAACATAAGAGAAAGAGTGGACACTATTTTAAGCCAAATGGCAAAATGAAGATATTTACTAGTTGTTAAATTCTTTCCAGTTCAGAGTGTCTATAAAATGTATTTTGCAGCTCTGCTTCATTAAGACACGACTATAAATGGATGCATTTCCCCTTAGGATCTTCTCCTTATTGTACCCTAATTAGAGTTTTTATCTAGCATGTTATTATTCTAGTTCTACTGTGTAAGAACGTGACTGCTTTGGAAGGTGTTTAAGTGTACACTCTCAAAAGCCCACTTGCCTTTTTTTTTTCCCCCCCTAACTTTTTTTGCACAGTAGATGGAAAAGCTGTGGGGCTAACAAAGTGGTTTATACATTTAGAGCAATTTTTTGACAGTGCAACTGATGAAATCTCTGCAGTGAAGCATGACATTGCCTTCATCTCTTTGCTCCCAGACCAATCTGGCAGAAGTCAAGTGAAAGATCAACATCTTACTAAACCTTTTTTCCTATAAGGTTAATACTTTTCAGACCAGGCTACCTTAGGCCAAGGCCACTTTATGCAGTTGCATGGGATCCTAATAGTTGCAGTGAGTGTTACATATGGATTGTTCACTTTGCCTAAAGCTTCTACAGTGCTCTGTGCTGAGCTCTCTACCTGAAGCAAAACACTTCAAGAACAAGCTGGAAGCACATTAGTCCCATTAATTACTGGCTGGATTGAGGTCTAAGCATTCTATATAGTTCAGATTTGAAATCCACTGGGAAAACTGCAATTTAAATTTACTATACATCAAAGGAGAACATGCAGATGGCATACTCTGGTCTAGGGAATCACCAACATTTCCTATTCTTAGTTCCTTAATTTAGGAGGAAGAAAGACATACTGCCTTTTTCATTACTAAAGTAGCCTTTGCATCTGCCATAGAGATATAGCAGTGAAATGAAGTGGTGGAACAAATGTGAACAAGGCATTGTTGAACACAGCCTTGGAAACATCACGGTCAGAAGGTGATCTTTTGACAATCAGAATGACAAAGGAAAGAGATTTGGAACTGTAAAGACATTGTCACAGAAAAAAATTTGTACTGAACCAATACCTGACACTCAATCTTTTTACCTAGTGGAAAAAAAAAAAAAAAAAAGAAACAAAAAAGCCCCCATAATCTATGTTCAGCAAAACACTTGGATCAGAAAGATGCAAAAATGAATACTTGGGCCAGGGGGAGGTAGAATAAATGATTTTCTTAATGAGAGGGCTGCCACTTGCCACTGTGGCAACAGTAATAACAGGAAGTGCTTTGGTGCTACTTCTAAGAGCTGTGCTGAGAGGCAAAGCCCCCCCACTGTCCCTGTATGGCCAGTCAGGTGCTGTTGGGGGTTTTTGTTTTGCAGCGATGTGTTTTCTGTTGGTCTAGGGGATTTTCTTTTGTTTGCCTTGGGTTTTTTTACTCGGCAATCAAAGCCCACATGGCTTTCATGAAATTTCCTAGTAGTGCTTCTGGTTAGTAGTCCCTAATGGAAGGAGCCAAATAGAAGATCCTTATTTACACTTCACATAAGCTTCAGCTGCTACAGGAAACTTCTTATGTGCTCTGAATGAAGTGCATTTGTCAAAAAGGGCATTTACTGCAGAATATTATTCTTAGCCCAGAAAAAACCCAATTGAAACTCAGTGCAATACTGGGAGGGTTAATAGAGGATAGACAGTATTATTGACAATGAACTTCTTGCCTGCATATATTCTACAACCCCTTTCATGAACTGTAGGTGAATTCAGTGAAAACATAATCTATGACATTTTGGAAGAAATTTCATGAACTTCACAAAATGCAGTTGTTTCTTCTTTTTACCTATTCAATTTTTTTTCTTACAAACTTTGTAAAAATATTGACAAAGGGAAGTAGAAGAGGCACAGGAAGGAAGGAAGGAATAGGAAAAAGAAAGACCTTTGATTTTCTTACATGACTCACTCACATGGAATTTTTCTCTTGCTTTTTTCCCTGTATTCTAGTAATAAGTTACATCCCCTTTTTCTTTAGATGAATTTTTTTTAATCTACTCAGTTGCGAGATAACTTATCTCCCTAAAAGTGTTTGTGTAGGCATTATACTGGTTTTATTTTTCTTTGCAGTGGTTTATGCCACCTCCTCAAACTTTGTCAAACTGTGTTAACAAAGAGCTGATGTGGTTAATATTTTCCGAGGTCATTGGTGAATAGCTGTGGGTTGCTAATTTCTTCAAGCTTCTCATTATACCTGTGTGTCCTCTCAAAGCCCAATACCAAGACCAATAACATATATGCAAATCAGTTAGACTTTTAAGTGGATGAAAGGTCTGATACCTGTTAAACATCCCTGATGTTTGGTGTCTGCAATAATTGGAATTGTTAACTACGCCTATCTTGGAGGTGTATTTTGAGCCTTGAACTGTATCTCTGACCATTAATTGTGAGATGAATTGATCATTTAATACAGTAAAATAAATGTTCCTGCACATCCTTAAATGCAGCATTGCCTACCTAAATGTGTGTGGTGGAGGCAAGAATACGTAGAACTGAGGAATGGTCTGGAGTGGACATGAATTGAGCTGATTCCACTTTTGCAGAAGAGAAGGGTCATGTCAACTGCATAAATGGAAGAGGTGTTGAGCAGGTGGTTTTAGAGAGACATTTCCTGTGCAATAGAAATTCTTCTGATTCAGAAGAAGGCATTTTCTACTTGAGGACTGAAATCAGCATGTTTAAGTATTTCAAGGATGCTTGAAGTGGACCAATGAAAAAAGTTGCAATTTACAGTAGGGAAATGGGAGTGGTATTGTGTTGTATCGTTATATAAAATTCTTTTTCTTGAACGCTGTACAAATAACTCTTTGCTCCTTAATGCTAATAGATTAAGAAACAGTATACTCTTAGTTAATTATGGAGTATGTGAATTTTTCTAAAGATTATTCAAGGGTTTTTTAGTTGTTTTTTTTTTTTTTTTAAATCTGCTTTAAATTTCAAACAGTATTCCAGCTAGCTAAGAAAAATTAATTTAAACTGACATAGCAGAGCCAAACTCCTGAGCCATGGTTCTGCTGTCAAGAGGTAAACTTCTTTTCTTTTCCTTTCCTTTCTATTTTATAGAACCTTGTAACATCAAAGGTAAACTTCTATTCAAAAAGTCCATTGCAAAAAGCTGTAACACCTCCAGGAAAACATGTTCTGCTTCACAAATTGACTTTGATAAATAAAAAGCTACAGTGACCTTGACATTCTGTAAAGCCTTTAAAATGTCCAATCTCCTCAGGATATGAAAAACTATTTTAGAACAAATTTTTACATTTGGCACTAATGGGTACCACACTAGCCAATTTAAAATTAATTTGGTGTGCAGCAAGAATGTTTCAAAGCAATCTAAAAAATGGAGCACATATCAAATGGCATTGAAATGAAAATGATACTAGTAACTGAAATCACATACAAATGCCAATTTTAGTCATCTTTTTCCTTTTGTGTCTTCTTTGTGACTGTTAGATGCATATTATTGAAAGCTGGGGACTTCACTCCTTACTCTGTATTCCAACAGAGGTCACATAATGACAATGGAATCGGACCTGAAATGTGTAAATCCAGGGTAAATATATTTTTTAATGTTTTCTGAGTCTGTATGCCAGAACTAGGTTGTTTAATTCTAAGGAGTCAGGCAGGTTGACTAGATGATCATTGTAGGTCCCTTTTAACTGAAATATCCTATCCTGTCCTAGCCTAGCCTAGCCTAGCTTATCCTATCCTGCAATCTTTATAAGCAAAAAGAATGTTGAAGTCATGGCACCACTCAAATGTCTGGCCAGTGCTACATGCTGTTCTTCTGGGAACTAAGAACTGCCACAAAGCCCAGATGGTTTCTCTGGGAAAAGCAGAAAACTCTTTGACTTTACATCCTGTGAATTTGACAAATAGCTATAAAAACCAAAATCAGAACCAAAACAAATAATTCAAATCCTAGAAAGCAGATCACTGCACTTTACACAAGAGGAAAAATGGAGAAACTGCCTCTGGTACCTGAAATCTTGTAGCCTCTTTTCTAAAGGCAGATAAAGAACACTGATGTTGTATGACTAAAAGCACCATAGCACCTAGGGTAATTAAAAAAAACCAACCTGCTAAATAAATTATTTCAAACCAGAAAGGCCAATTTGGCCAGAAAGGCCAATTCAACTGTTGTTGAATACTGTAAGATCTTTTCTCCAAGGCTCTGGAAATGCCCATCTGGGATTCAGCTCACCTGGTTTTTGTAGTCAAGGACAGCACTGCATTAGAGTGTAGACATACCTTCGAACAAGCATGCTACTCACAGTAAGGAATCATGTCACCTGAAATGGTATTAGTCTTCTAAGAAATGCTTTTCTGAGCAGTTATTGAAGTCTGAGGTAAATCAATACTGTATGCAAAATAACAAACTGTGAAAACCAGTGTTAAGAATCAGATTTGAAAATCAGGTACAGCTCACCTTTTTCATGCTTTAAATAATTTTTCAAACCAATAAATTCACCATACACTTTTGGTTTTGTGAATGAAATATTTTACACAAATTAGTGACACACAACTGGCAGAAAAGAAATATAAACTTCCTCTGTAATTCAAAGCAGAGTAAAGGAAGTGTTATAACGAATAGTCTGGGCAGATCTCTAATGTTGAAAGGAGAGTTCCAATGTATTACCTGGAAACACTCTAGTGCAATTTGAAAAGTTTTGGCAGGTTGGCAAGAAAGGGTTATAGTGTCATAATCAGCCCAGGCTAACTGGTGCTGTGTCAGAAGCAGAATTCCCTCTGCCCTAGGCCACATGTGCTGTTTCAGTCCCTGTGCTGCCAGACTGCAGGTACCATCCTGCCATGTGTTTTTGCTTGCTGCTCCTGTTGAGAGACAACCCAATGAGAGCAGGACTGTTTCACTTTTTTTAACATGTGCCTAAGGTGCTTCTGCTACAAAACAAGCTTCCCTGCCCTAGAAGAGATATAAACCGTCTCAGGGTAACATGGACCACTTCTAAGTTCATAGCTTTTTTCCCTACATTGGCTTTCAGGATCATGAATTTTGTGAGTAACACCTCAAATAGATAACTATGAACATTAATTTTTACTTTCATTTTGCATATAGTGTTTGCAGAGTGCCTAAGTGAGATGTCTACGTGTTATAAAGGGCAGATAGAGCTGTTCTGAGATAAAATTGCTCCGTGCTAATGTCATTTGCCCCTTGGTAGTTCCTTCAGTTTTCAAAGTTGAGCAGACAAATCACATGTCCTACTCATGTTGTAAGCCTTTGTTTCTGCTCATGAAGAAAGGTGGTTCTTTGGCTATTAATTGATAGAAATAACAGGTCACTGTGTGTCAGAAACCCAAATGGCTTGAATGGCTTTTAGAGATATAATTGGCTAACCATGGGCAGGCACTTAGGGCATGTGAAAGCTTATGTATTCTGTGTCTGGTTTTTTTTATATTGAATAGGCCTCAGGAAAAGCAAACCAAAAGAGTCACTAATATTTTTACCAAAAAGTTTGTTATTCCAAGTATATTAAACTTTTTCTTTCTTTCTTTCTTTTTTAAATTTTGGGTAGGCCTTAGAAATGCCAAACTAAAAGTTTCTCTGATATTTTTACCAAAAGTTTTCTATTTTAGATATGCAAACTTTTTCTCTTGTTTTTCCTTAAACACTAATAAAGTTGCATGCTGAATCAACTATAAGTATTTCCTGTGAGTTGAATTTTATTTCCGAAGTTGCTGACCTGACTTTTGTGTATGACTGCATCAGAGGACCATCTGGGAGACATCTGTTAAGCTGTAATATCTCCCAGGCAGTGAACATATCCTACAGTACAAATGTAAAAAGCTGAGGCAACCTTCAACCTCTATCCAAGTGTTCTTTAATAAATAGCAAGCAGTAAATAATAAAACACTGATCAAGTTGCTTGGATTCTGTCCATGACTGCGGATAAGACCCACTTACGAATTTGGCGACGTTGTATTTGAATACAATAAACAATAGTTCAACATTCTTGTTGCATATCTAACTTTTTTATGGTAGTCTCCTTATCTGCAATACAATTAAAAATATAGCTCATGCTGCAAACTGAGCTGTTTCACTGCTTTTAGCTATCCCAACAGGCATTAAGAGATTAGTATTTCAGAACCATATAGATTTTAACATACATAGTCTAATGTGTTTTTTGTTCTCCAGCTGTATTTTTACAAGTTGCAGTTGTCTTAGTTTTACAAAATATATATATCACAGAGCAATCCATACAAAATATAAGCAGAAAACAAAAAAATCTCAGTGAAAACAGAGGCTCCACATCTGTAAATGCTGAGTTTCAGAAAAGAATCCACTCGGGAAAAAAGTCTATCTTGTTTATCAGCATGGCATAATACTCAGTCTTTCTGCATTGAAACTCCTCGCCATTGAAGAAGAGTAATTTCCAGTGAATATCACTGAACTAGAACAATTCCATGGTGTATTATCCTGCACAATTAATCTGTTATTGGCACTTAACACTGTAGTTCTAATAAACATCAGGAATGGACTTGCTAGCTGTAGATGTTACCATTGAACACATAATTTTACTAAGCACAATATAACATGTATGTTTGGCTTATTAAGAAGATATAAAAATTAGTTACAGAATTTTTTTCTTAGTAATTGTACATTCATAACATTGTATTTAAATAAAAATAAATCCAAAATCAAGATCTTCCAAATAGTTTGGTATATAAAAGTACTTCTTTTGTTACTTACAGTGTACACACTGCAAATTCATTCAATGAGGAGAGAAATAAAAGTAATTCACAAAAGCCTAATAGCTAAGTAAAAATGGTGTAGTTCCCTATTATTTTATAAAGTGGGAGCTGGTATTACCATAGAGAAAAGCAGGAGTCTAGAAAGCATTATGTCTCATGTTGGTGCTCTATTACTAGAAAACAAGGGAATAGACATAATTTGATTTTCAGCTTTCTTATGACCTCTTCAGTCTCCTGATTACTATTTATCTGGAAAGTGGGAGTACAAGAGTGGGGACACAATCAACCTTCAGCTGCAGCACTGCAATGTCCTGACCATTCACCAGACTGACCATGCTGCAGATCTCCTAGGATTTTCTTAATTATCTTGGACAGCTGTGCTTTCCATGATCATTAGATTGTGCTAAGCTGTTCTTCTGTACAGTGTCTTGTACAGTCTGTACTTTTATCTTTAAAACATTCAGAAAACTGTGTTCCCATTCTTCAGCAAAATCATACTATAGCTAAAAAGTCACCAGAAGTCTGCCATAGGTCTTCATCTTGCTTTAATATAGGATTGAATTGCCACTGAACTTTGCTGCTTTTGCATCAAAATCCAGTTAAACAGTATTTTCTAGTTCAAGTGGGAAAAGAGTTGGTTTTTCCTTCCTTTATGCTGCAGGCATAAATTGACAGGATATTGAGTTTGTGGGCTTACCTAAAGTAACGTCACATCTAAGAACCAAGGAAGGCATCAGGAAGCAGTTATCTGAGTGAAACCAGACATAAAAGACACAATTTTCTAAAATGTAGCATAAGCTAAAATGTCTGCTAAGAAAGTTGGTCTTGCTGATGATTCTCTTTTGCTGACCAGGTACATAGCAACAAAGATCAAAGACGTCTCAGCAATCTGGAAAGAGCTACTGCAAATAAAGCTCATCCATCAAATCCAATATATTTTAAGCCAGTTGGCACTGAGACAAGTATCTGCACAAGGTACAAGACAGCAGGAAATCAGTGCCTTAGAGGTGCAAGACAAGTACACTTATAACAGGTCTGGTGAGTTTGAGACAGGCACACTCACCCAGTGTGAGCAAATGCCCTGGGCAGGCAGCTAAGTCTGGTGCTATCACTGGTGCTATCACTAATTTATTGTATTTACATATACACAGAAAAATACTTCTGACCTGTAAATTCTATTCATATATAGCCCTGTACCTTTCTTATCAGACCCCCTCTTCTCTGGCTTGCTCACCTTGCAAGGTTGATACCATGTCTGAAATCAGGCCATGGTCCCACCACTGGAATGGCACAGAGGCAGAATCCCATTTATAGACGGTGAGACTGAAGTCACTCAGCCTCATCCACTATCTGGTGAAGAATAAAAGGTTCCTTGCATTAATTTTAGTGAGTTTTGGAAAAGTTGTATGTGTTTTAAATATGTCAAAGCAATACTTCATTTCCCAGTTTCTATAGAACCTGTCACAGACAGTTAGAGTCTGCAGGTATTGGTTTGAGACAGGTGAATAGTATCATGTAAATGAAGCTAAAACTCAAGGCTCTCAATATTGAATACTCACAGTAGAGTGTCCAGTCTAATCCACAGATCAAGATAGTACAAATACATTGAATAAAGCTTTGGGGAAGTCCTAAAAAAGGTAAAGTTTATTATGATAATATTTTACATTTTTTTCCTAAAGAAATTTTACTTTAGTAAGTCTACAATTGTGCAGTATGGTTTCTTGTTTTTTTAAAATTAATTATGTATTAATATTATATGCTTAATGGGAATTTATATATGTGTATTAACTTATCTTTGGTTCAAAATTTAGTGTATAATTCCTCTGTAAAGCAGTGAATTTTCTGCTTTAATCTTTACTTTGATGACTTTACACCATTTGAACCAACAACTGATGGTAAATGAAATGAATTTTCTTCTGAGAAATTTTTAACTGCTAAAACACCTGATCTATTTAGCAGTCTTTTAATAGTTTTGATGAATCTCATTAACCCTCATTTAAAGCCATTCTACCATTTAGAATGGCTAGTTTGCATAAAAGAAACAGAATCTATTCCAATTTCCCTACATCCTGTTGCAAATTGGGAAAACTGGCACAGACAGTAAGTGATGGGACATCAAGGCATTTCTGATTAAGGACATGCATTGTGTCACTGGCCTGTGCCAAACCACAGGCAGGCAGGTTCATGTTCTGGAACAGCAGCACTGAGTGTCCTGTCCCAGAAAGGGATCTGTTGTACCACTTGGGGCTCAGCCCTTTGCTTACACCAGTTGCTGACAGTGGTGGTATATAGCACAAAGGACTAAAAATCCAAAGGGGAGGAATGCACAGGAGGTAGGAAGAGAAGGCCACAGAAGGGTAGTCCAGTTTTGAGATTTCCCAGTGACTTTCTCAATTAACAGCAGGTCTCAGTTCTACTGAGTGCATTATTTGTTTGCCTTGACTTACTCAGTAAGGTTCATTAGCCATCTGTATCAGGGATATAATCTTTAACAAGGACATATACATGACTCATGTATATAGATGACTCATTCATATTCACAAAGCTCAAAGCTCTGCAGTTAAAACTGAGCAATAAAGTTTTAAGAAAGAAAAGACCTCTGACATATGTATAATGATGCATTTGAAACATCAGCATATCTGCAGTCATCTGAGTGGGTGACATAAAAATGTTTATCTCTGCCTATTTTGTTTTGAGAAGGAAATAACTGTTTGTCCCATTAAGAAGCCTTTCACTTCATTCCAGAGGAACATACAGAAATGTATGTTGCAACTTATATATTCCAACTGTCTCTTATTAAGGGTCACATCACATATGTATGACAGCAGGAGAACAATCAGTCCTGTTAGGGGAAAGTGTAATAATCCTCACATTTTATGCTATTCAACACAGTAGGTGAATAAGCATAAGTCTTTGAGAACAACAGAAAATAATTTTCCTGTCAAAATGACAAAAGAGAAATTATATTTCTTAGGGTATTTGGACTGACAAACTGTCAGAACTTATTTTTCTGGTCCAAAAATGAAAGGCTTATAGACAACCCAATAAGAAAATAATATTTGCATTTTCTGAGCTTGAATGACCTCACTACCAGTGACTTTTGGTAATATCAAATCAGAACATAAATGATTGCATTCATTATAAGGCACCAAACTTTTTCTATTTCTCATTTTAACATTTCCTCAGAAATTTATTACAAGCCACATCTTCCTATAATTGGCATGACTTGAATATCTGATGATATTCAAGTGTGTATACAGGTTTTCACAAATTAAATAGTCTTAATATTATAGGTAAATAATCTTTTGCTTCCATGTACAAGATGTCATGACATTGGATATATGCTTAAGATTAGGTGTATTTCCACTGAAATACATTGTCTTTTTTTTTTTTTTTTTTNTGTGTGTGTGTGAATAACTTCAAGCTTTACATGAAAGGGAAGACCAAGGACTTCAATTATGTAAATAAGAAAGACCAGATTTGCATCCAAAATCCAAGTCTTTTCCTGGTTTACTTGGCAAAATTACCTTATTAGGCAGGAAATTGTAAGAATGCATGGTTGAGTTTTTCTTCAAACATTTTTTGTCTATTTAATGTACTACAAAAACCTAACATATAATTTGGAAAATGTAAATGCAGTTTTCAGCTAGCAATTTGGCAAGCTAACAGTGGCATCTATTGGCAAAGCAAAATGTGCAAGATGGGCAAATAAAAGCAAAATACAGAAGGTAAGTTGATGGGTATGTGAGGAGATCATAAGCCAGTTATGAGCCAACACCAAGCTTTTATTTAATTAGGGTTGTGCACAGAACAAAATTATGATGCTCATAAAGGCTTCATGATTATTATATGGGGGGAAAATAGTTGTCATTGTGCATATTAGAATTTGAATTCTAAGCCCTGGAATTTCCTCCATAGTGTATAGCAAGTGCAAAGTAAAGGTGGAGGACCAAATCATGATTCTCTGTGTTGCAAGATTTGCCCAAAGTATGCCTAACTGAGCCTCCCACCAAGACATGCCAATCAGAACAAGCAAACAAATAGCATGACACAACTGGGAGGCTCATTTCTACTGTTTAGTTACAGACAATTTAATAAAGCCTGCAGAGGATGTGTAGAATGGAAAACATCTGTGTCCACTGATATATTTAGACTGCTCTGGTGTTTAAAATAAGTATCTCAGACTATGAAAACACCAGGGAATTATGTGAAGAAAGATTCTCACTAAGCAATAGCTTTCATTATTAGAGGCAGACTTTGGGGTCATTATCACCTACACTTATGCATCCATCTTGGATATTTACATTGGGAGTTTAGGACTCTTTGTAGGCAACAAAAATAAAAAGTCACTTTTACAGGACAGATAAGACTAAAATTTCATAGGAAGACTAATATCTGAAATGGCATCCAAATAAGGTGATTAAAACAAGCTGGTATGGATATGCCTGATGTTGGGCACATTGGTCACAGACACAAATCTGCTCCATATAAATACATGGAGCAATGAGTTTCTACAGGATTTCTAAATAGCCTAATTTAGGATGTGTACATGTATTGCAATAGGAAAGGTGCTCTAGTCAAGCACATGTAAGGAATATGCAATCTTTACAAAAGCAGATCTTGAGAGTAAGGCTAGGCAAGGGAATGTTTTTTGAGTTAGGCTCTCCCACTTTTTTTCAAAGTAAAACGTGATCTATCAATTCCAGCATGTACCATGGAGAAGCAAGGGTCTTCTGACAAAGCTGAGCTTATAAAGAACGTCCGCCAAGAGTCTCCTGGATACAGGAGAATCTTCTCTTTATGTTGTTTATGTAGCCCAAACTACATTCAAGTCCTACATGTTGATATTATACTAATTATGAATATTTACTCAAAAGAAAGTTTTAATAGAAACAATACCAGCAATCACTAAGTGAAAACTACTGTAGTACAGAAAGACAATAAATTTGTCACCTACCATTTCCTCTTTCTGATTGTTTTTTGATTGTGGATTGTATTAGACCACTGGCCAGGCACAGTATGTGAGGACCAAAACACTGAGTTAGAGAAGTATGTTCAGATGCTGTGAGCAAGCTGCTCTGATTCAGTGGAACTCTTACCCCCAAAGGTCCCTTGCAAAAGTAACTAAAATCCATGCAAATCACCATATGAGAAACTGTCACTCCCAACCACATGGTGAACCCCCTGCTTATTCTATTAAGTGCCTAACATCAAAGATAATCCATTTATGTCAGCTGAAAAAGTCCTGCAGCTGTCGCCAAGAGCTGGATCAGACTTAGTGCCCCAGCTAAGGAACTTGATGCAGAGATTAGTAAGGGATATTCTTTAGCCTGCATCATATTTGTAGTTGTTAACATAATCTTGTTTTCTGACCAGAAGTTCACTTGCATGGAATTTCAGCAGTCACAGAGCAAAGCTTTGCCTTTGCTTTCCTGTTTTGCTCAGCTGGCACCACACTGCAGAGATGGGCAAAGCTTCAGCTACAATGTGAGCACAGCAGGTTTAAAGGATTCCACACATGATACTAATTTAATGCATACCCATCCTACTGTCTGGATCAGAAGCAAGGGAATTCTTATTTCTGTAGTTCTTCATGCTCAATTTAGGTTGAACAACAGAGAGGGCATTGCTCCATTCCTTACAAGATTTAATCTAGATAGGGAGGACATCAGTGCCTCATTAAAACAATGTCATTTCTTTTAAGTTCTCTTCACAAAATTATCCTTTTACTATGAAACAGCTCACACTCCACAACATATATCACTTTGAAAGCATGGTGCTTCTCAGCCTTGCTTGTCAGAATGGGAGACCTTGATCCCCAAAGGGTTTGCAGCCCTGTCTGAACAAGCTGTCTTGGTGCCAAAGAGAGAAACCGAAGAGGGGAAAATAAACCCCACCACTGCCTTTATGTGACTATAACAAGTGTTTCACACCGTCTTTGACAGGAACTAGCTTTCTCTAAACCAAGCATTCAAACATAATGAATGAAAAATATTTATGAAGCACCATCACTTTTCATATTGCTGGGCAAACGAGAGGATGCTGTCTGTGTTCCAGGACACCCACCATCTATAAAAGACAGAACTGTTCCTTTCTTTACCACCTTTTGAATTACTTAAGTATCTAACAACGAGAAGATCCAACTTCTGTAAAAGACTTGTGTGAATATGGGTTAATAAGTTTCAGCTCATTTCTAATAGAATTAAATAATGTGAGAAACTTACCTAAAGAAAGATAATCTTTACTCCCTGGCAGATTTAAGATGCCATCTTAGAAATTCATTAGAGCTTCAATGAAATACAGTTTTACTTCAAGTATGCAAAAGTGGTAATTGGGAAAATAGGTCCTCCTGTATTTTTTTCTCGGTTTGTCAGTTTTCTCAACTGGCAGACCCCTTGTTACTTTTTTGATTATACTTCAGTATCTTCAACTATAATGGTGGAGGACAAGTAACCATACCTTCTCTAAGTTTTTTGTGTGGATCATCTGAAGACTTACAAAGAGAACTGTGCATGTTATTTAGTGTGCTGGACGTGAAATAAGCCCATGCTGTTAGATTTGAATCCAAAGGAGCTTCTTTATTTAAGACATTCTCTGAGCTGACGTTTTTGTCTCTGACATATTTGTAGAACAACATGTAACACTTTTCAGTGCTTATTTACCACTCGTAGTCTAATCTATAAAACCATTGTATTATATTTTCTCTATTTTTGCTTCAGAATTATCTTTATTTTTTTTAGAACACTTATTTCTCTTTGTTTTCTTCCCTATCTTTTGGGCATTTCCTCTGCTTGAGGAGGTGATTATTTTGTCTAAGTAGCTGAGGAGGTGCACACCAACCCCCTCTGTTTCCACATGTCCAAAGGGCAAGCCTGCAGCCAACTCTGTGCTCAGGATGTAATTCTGCATTTAGGACTCCAGCTTCCTGTTCAGTTATACTCTTTTATCCAAACACTAAAATTCTTATGGGCTTGATTTGAGCACGGGTAGGTCTTTGTTTGGGGTTTTTAGGAAGAAAGAATACATCTGTATTCAACTTTGATTCAAGTGATTTCTATGTTGCCTATTTTTGAAGTTGCATCTTGGCATTTTCATAGGAATTCACTGAATTTGAAAACCTAATGAATTTCGGTTAAAATTTTCCTATGTCATTGTTTTTAATTGGTTAGATTAAAATGTAGTTGTATTCATCACGTCACAAGTTGAACTGCTGATGGCAAATGTCATGTAATCACCAGGTCAAATGATATAAAACAGGAGCCAGTCCAGTAAATTGAATTGTTTTACAATGTGCAAACCAAATTTAATCACCTTGTAAAGTAAGAAGTTTCCTGCTTTATGTGTTTCCACTCAGTTTAATGTATGAAGCTGTATGACAGATTTCTGATGATAATGATAAAAGTATCCTAGCCATTTGGAAAGAAAAAATACATTATTTTTATGCATAGGAGCTGTCAATTAAACATACAGTATGTAAAATATGTTCCCAGTCAATATTTCAGTTGTGCTTCAGGAGTGTTAGTTTTATAATGTTTGTTAACCATAGCAAACTAGCAAAGAGTTACACTGAAATAGAATTGTACTCAGTTTTATTGGTTTTACCTTAAAATCTTAGTTACTCAGTTGATTTACAGTGCTGTTATATATTGACATTGTATTGTCAATGGATCTGTGCCAATTTAATACTGCCGAAGGTCTGGCTCTGCTATACTTGTGTTATATTTTTGTCTTTCATCTTTTTCTTTTTAGGAAATTCAAACATCAGGTGCATTCAAGATGTAAAGTTGCAATGAAAATGAAGTACTGTATAAGTACATAAATGCTGAATATGTTCTCCTTTTCTAGTGTGGTATTACAACTAACTTGTTCATGTATCCAAAGTTATAGTGTTATTTTCAATATATTTATTATATTGCTTGTGTTAAGCCAAGAAGCTCAATCTGTCACAAATAAATAACACATAAATGATTAGTCATATCATTCTGGGTTCACAGGAAGTATTTAGATTTCACTAGTTCTTATGCATATTTTAAGGCCGAACGTATCTGTATATACTATTAAGGCCTTGCTGGGGAGTGGCAAATTAGAATTGGAAGGTCTCTCAAAGATAAAATATTAGTTACTGTAATGCAAGAATATTGTTGTAAAGTGAGTCATTTAAGGTTATGGACACCCTGTCGAGTTTTAAATTCCTAGCAGGATCTGAGATATTTTTTCAATAAGCATGTTCAAAATTCAACCTTTAAATTTCTTAGCATTGCAGCTGACATTTAATTTAAATTTCATTGTTTTCTAATTCTATAATCTACTGAACTTTTAGGAAAAATAAGTCAGACACAGTATATCTGTGTAAACTGTATAAACTTGTATGTTATGTACACTCAGATACAGTGTTTCGTTACGAAATTTTTGCAAGTTCTGAGAGGACTTAGGATTTACTGAGCTATTTCCTAGTCTTCGCTGTGTCTGCTGTCCAGACCACCAGCTAGTTTTTCACTGATGTTAGGTCCTTGCTACTTTTCTTGACTAAAGTATTTACATTAGAGTGCCAGTAGCAGAAAGATACAGTTTGGTTATAAATTATTGTCAGTTATATGTCAATCAGATTTCATTTAGAAGAAGAATGGTAAAATGTCATTAGAGGATGTATATTTATTCAGTGTAGACTAGAGCTTGTAGGTAGACTGAAGAGATTCTATATTTCCTTTAAAAATTAACAATTAAGCCCTAGGTTTGCAGATAAAACCAGTCAAAGGAATTAATAATGACATAAAAAAAACAACAAAAAAACCCACCACAAAACCCCCCCAAACAAATACCAGAAAATATAAGAGAAAGAAAATAAGATTCAGCAAAGTCCAAAATGAGTGATAAGCCACATTTATCATTACATTATGACTGATTAAATTTGCTATGAATATATATCATTACAATTTCATGAAGTACATAAAAATGCTAACCATATATAAATATACCTCCAGTAATCAATATTTTGCAATTAAGTTCAGGGTGGGATAGACTTGTTTGAATGTACAGCATGCTAATTATCTACAGCTGCCAACTATTAAGAATGCGTACACTGGAGTAACCGAATAGAGAGGAGAGGAGAGGAGAGGAGGGGCAGATCTTACTACTCTTCCCAGTGTTAATTTGTGATATGCTGAGGCTGTAGTAATCACCTGAAACTGTTGTCATATCTTCAATGATGCAATAAGAAAAGGCAAAGTAATTGTGATTACTTTTGTTATTCATTAAAAGAAAGAACAAAAAGAGACTAAAAGTGAAGCCATAAGAATGGAAGCAGCCATAAAGAAGAGTATCCACTCTTTTTCTGTATATCTTCATTTAGACATGTTTCAGAGGTCTGCTGTGAGAACATTTTATTAAATACTGTATCTTCAAGTTAAGATAGCAAACTATTTTGTTCTTCCATCAGAATGAGTCCTGTGTCATGGTTGCAACCAATGTATAAGTAGAAAGACAAACTTTGTAGTAGGCAGGTTTTTTTTACATAACTATACTAGATATGCTATAAGTGGGCAAAGACAAATGTAGTAATAGTGTTATGAAATCAAAGGAAATAGTTTTATCTCTTGCTTGAGAAGCAAATTAATAAAATTGTTAGTATTGTCTGTGATTACCAAGATCACTTTATGCTTCATTTCCAGTAATAAACTTATTAATAAAAAAAAGAAGTAGAAATACTTTAAAATATTATTCAAAATACCATCTATTAAAAATAATAAAATCTTTTGACAATGCTTTGGCAAAGCTCTATTTCTTTAATGCTGTTGAAACCTTGGTGGTGTTTCCACACTGCAAGAACAGGTGGTACTAAGCAGTTAGTTTGTGCTGTTCTTGCTTTTTCTTATTATCACCCATATTTTTGTTTAAATACATGAACCAGACAGAGTAACTTCAGATGAAGTGCTCACATGGGAGTCTTTCTCTGTTGGTGTCTTACTTCATAGAGAAATACTTAAAGCCCAAATAAACAGATCTGTCTTGTTCAAAGTGATGACAACATTTGTTAAGTGCTCTGTCACACTGCCCATTAATTTCAGACAGCTGACAGTGATAACTGAGACTTCTTTCCTGAGCCGTAATTACCATTTCTACAATCAGCAACCCATGGCCACAGTCTAGGTTATTTTTTTTACCTTCCATTTACACACACTGAAGCTCATGTGTTATCCTTTCATTCATGCAATCACTCCTGTGAGGCCCGAGTGGTCTGATGTGAGTGTTCACCATCATCTAACTGTCTCCTCAAATCCTTGGCAACACACTGTCATCTACACATGTGGAGATTCAGTTACATTCAGTTATGCTCTGCTTCAATCTCAATGAACTGGTGTCAACAGTGATCCACAGAAAACTCCACTGCTGACTGCTCTCCAGCTTGGCAAGTGACCATTAAGCCCTTCCTATCCTTTAGGATGTATAAAAGAACCTTCCTCTTCCTGTGGCAACTTAATTTCGCTAATAACCTTTGCCAATGAACCTTATCAAAAGCTTTCTGAAAATGAAAGTATGTTACATCCACCTGACCTCCTCTGTACATATGCCTTTGGACAGTCATTGAACAGCATATTGAGGAGGATTTTCCCTTCCAGATGGGGATAAATTAATAAAATGAATAAAAATAAGCATCAATTTTCTAAGTACAGTCTCAGCTTTCATGTAAGCTTTCATCCACTTATATAATTTGAAGCACTCATAAGAGTTTCATTGCATTTTAAAACAGGCCCCAGGCAATCCATCAATGCTTCTTTGACTCCACTTACAGTCTTTTCCAATGGATAAGGAGTGTAAGAAATGTCTAACAAGAGGAGACTAATTGTTCAGTCTTGTTTGCTGCTTTGTATCCAGCTAATGACAGGTTTTGAAGGAAAAGTAGCAAGCCTTAGAGTGTATAATGCTGTAATAAACACTTCTGTCTCTGTGCAAGGGAAGAAATATATTCCTCAAAGCCTCATGATTGACAGATCTTATAATAAGTTTTGTCCTAGCTACTGCTTCTGCACGTGTTTTTGCTGTTGAGTATGAGTTTTAATCTACTTCTGCATCTGTCAGAATAGTAGTCTGTGCCAGGCAATTTCATAGGTTAATTATATGTTTGGCACAAGGATTTATTAGCCCTTTCAATATTTAAAAATCAAAGGCCAGATTCCCTTCTAGGATGTTAACTACACTGATCGTAAGCAAATGTACAGCAGGCAACTTTATTTGTTCAGAGACAGAAAGAGCTGAAGTAATTCATCATTAGCCAAACTGATGTTAACGGAGCCACACTAACTCGGGCTCTCAGGATCAAACTCATAGACTCACATATAGATTTCATTTTGTGCTTTTTCTAGTCTACCAGGATGTATTGTACTGACGACTGGAGAGCTAATCCCACTTTTCTTGAGTTGACTCCTGAGAGGCATGTACAACCACATACAGTTGTTTTTGAATTTCTCAATGTCACTCTGGGAAGTGACAACACTGACATTTCCTGTGGCTTAAAGAAGGAGCATGTATTTATAGCTGTGTGAGTTAACATGAGATGTATTGTTTCTGTCACAAATTTCTTGCATAAATATGTACTCTGAGACTTCAGTAAGACTTGCTTGATTCTTAATATTTACTTTTGACTTTTCCACATCTATTGAATATGGTCATGTTTTTACCAACATCAGGTGATCTGTATTTTCCAAAAGCAGAAACAGGAAATATTTGTTTGGTTTTTGGTTTGTTTCTTTACTTTCTCCTTTTTTTTTTTTTTTAAGGACATATTTTCAGTATTCCAGTTTCATATAATAATTCTGTTCTTTCTCGAGTCTTCAGAAAAAATATGCAAACACAGTCTCAGAAGTGAGATAAGAAGCATGATTTGCTTGCAAAAGAATCAGCTGGAATAATGAAGGATGAAAGACAAAAATAAGGTTCCGTTCTTGAGCAGACTTGGAAGTGTCATAGGAATTCAGGGTTGTACAGGGGGACTGTTCTCGTTTGCTTGCTTGACACTGCAGTGAAAGAGGTAGGAAGGCATTATAAGCACATGTTGCTCTTGTAGTGCAATAACCATGTTGTTGAGAAGTTGAAGCCTATACTCATGTGTTAGTTTTACAGCCTTACTATACAGCTTAGTAAGCAATACTTGCTCATTTGACCTCTCTGGGTGACATTCTTCTCTAGATATAAAAGGAGCTTAAGTAGTCTAGAATATGAAAACTAAGGATATTGTCCTATAAATTATTTATTATGTCACTAGCAATGTTTACTTCATGGTTCCAAATTGCTTCCTAATACACCCAGGTTGGCAGTTCATGGAAGGGTTGATCTCATTTGGGCAGGCTGTGCTGGCAAAATCATTGTTAACATCTACCCAAACTCTACCCACGGGAACGGGTTCTTTCTTTATATTTTTATGATGAATTTATATTCTTACTATTCTGTAAAAGATTGTTAAATTGTTCTAGTACCATATTTCAGCATGACAATATAGCATGATGAGTCATCCAGTGGCAAGTCAAACCTCAGAATCTGGAAAATACTAATCTCACTAAAAAGCTCACAACAACATGTTCTCCAATCAAGAGGCATTCAGCACAATCATAGCCTAGAAGGTATTTGGCAGGGATATTCACACCCTGAGTCTGCTTCAGGGTATTTTAATAATGATCAAATTCCCCTGATTTATTAATGTCTGTGCTTGTGGACTGCCATCATCTACCTATGACAGCTCTCTCCTCACACTAAAAATCATACAGCTGAAAGAAGGAATCCGTTTCAAGTGCCTGGTATTAAATCAAATACAGTGTCTGATGACACAGCATTAGCAGTGCCCTCCAAATAACAACAGCATCATCTCTAATGCTGAGTTTTTGTCTGCGCTTATTTCTAGCACCAACTAATTCAGCTGCATCAGAACCAAAGGAAAGACTGTTTTAAAATCTTTATCTCCCCTTTATGGAGGAGGAAGAAACCAGTCACTTGAACTCCATGGCTCATCATTGTCCATCAAATTACTCTGAGATGCCGGGAGTTAGGAAATCCTAGTTGAAAGGGATTTAAAAATATTAGGGAGAAAAGAAAAATTGGATTTCTTAAAAAAATATTAGAGTTTAAAAAAAATATATAGAGACCGAGGGACTGTCGTTGTTCCCGAGGGACACACACGCCGCCGCTGTTCCCGGGGCACAGGCGGCGGGCGCTCCCCCCGGCGCACGGCGCTGCAGTTGCGGCGCTCGGCCGGCAGGGGTCAGTGTGTGCCGGGCAATGGCGCCGCGGAGGGGGCGGGGAGGCGCTGCCCCGGCTGCGAGTGCCCCCATGGAAATCGGGAAAAGCCACTGACTCCCACCCTGCGGGGGCTGCCCTTGCGGCTGCACTCCCGGGCACTGCCCCTGTGACTGTCCGAGCACACGGACGCTGGCAGGATGCAGCCGGCGTTAGTTCCCGCAGGTTTGAATTGTGTGTTTTTCTATTTTATCGTATTCCCAACGGAATCTGCAATTTTGGAGGATCTTACCTGCGCAAGAGCCAGGCAGTTGCTGCTCTCTGTGTGAATCTGCTCAGCTCATGCGGCCCGAGGAGCCGGGAACATCGCGCTCTGGAAGGACGAGAGGAGCGAGGAGGGGAGGAGGGAAAGCAAAAAGCGATTGGGGGCTGCAGTAACAAAGAGCTCATCTCTAGGGCTTCTTGCAGCTGAAGAGGAGGTAGCGAGGACCTCCTTTACCATTAACATTACTAAACTATTTTAACACTAAAGGCAATCTGTCATTTTGAGTAAATTCTCTTCTGCTTCTATAAACACAGCCGTAATCAATTAAAGACCTACTTGTGAAGGAGCCATTGTGTGCAGCCCCATTCAGACACTGCTGAGTTGTCTTTTAGACAGCCTGTGGGGAAACACTGGTAAGGTGATGGGAAAGTTCAAAGTGCCTAACTTTTCAATGTGGATTTTGTTATTGAGACTTTTTTCTCTCTTTCCTCGCCCCGCCCCCCCCCATATTGCTTATCATAGCCAGGGTGAAAAATGGGTGATACCTCTCTCTGCATTTAACATATAAAATGTTCTGCTTGGGAGGTTCTGCAAATATTTAAAATGAGTCCGTAATGCAATTCCTTGGAGGGCTTATGCATGGCAGCAAATCAATTACTAATTTGAAAGTACTGAAAGAACAAACAAATCCTAGAGACTATACATCCATATTACATGGATGGGTATATATATGGGTATATATAATTACATGTAAATATACATATTTGTAACTGTGCACGTGGGCTCAGTTCCTAACATATTGGACACAGTCCAGTGCAATTTTGTGCAGTGAAAGAGATCCTGATTTACAATAATGTGAAGATGAGAATTACTGTCTGACACAAGCCCTTCAAAAACTCAGAGTTCAATTTCATGTTGAAAGAATGATCATTGCAATGACTCAAATGAGTTTGTTTTTTTATTATCCTTCTATTGCACTTGATCACTTGTGCCTTCTGCGTCTGTGAATGTTACCAGTCTTTGCTGAAGCAAACAAAATAAACAAGGAAACTTGAACATAACCTTGGTTATTTTATTCTCTTTCATTTTCCTGAATGAAGGAAAAGGGAAGGTTAAGCAGAAGTGTGTGTGTATAAGGAGACCAGATTCTTACTCGTTTCATTCTTTTTTATTTTTTTCTCCCTGAGCATTGGCAGGGATTTTAGGGACACGAGTAAGAACAGAAAAAATGAAATACAAATAGAGTTAAAATTTTTCCCATTTCTTTGCATTTGCATTAGAAATAAATGTAATGAATTTTTAAGAACAGTCTCTATTAAAAACAAACCAAACCAAAACAAAAAGTAGGTATTTCAAGATACTTGTGGAAAGATTCACACCTGTAGAATCTGGATTGCATTGGGCTGTCTGATGTAGTTGCTTTTGGATCCATTGTCTATCTTCTTTGCATAATCGGGTAGGGGGAAGAGCCTCATGGGAAAAGTATGCTTGTATCACTCTCTGGAAATTTATAAATGCACTGCCTGGGGACTCAAGAGTGAAGGTGCCTTATTCCAAGAAAACTCACTTAAAGTTACCATTATGTCAAGCAGTCTCTTGACATAGTGTAAATTATTTTTGAAGTGATGGTTAAAAAAAAAAAAAAAGGAAAGCATGAAGATCGTAAAGAAATTATCTTCCTGGAAAATACAGTGCAAAATCATAGATTATGAGAAATGAACTTCTCTTACATTGCCTACACATATACCAAAGAGAAATTAACAGTAGCTTTTTCTAGGGCACTGGGAGCAGGCTGAAACCCAGTCGTGTGCTATACCAGTGCTAGCCAGCAAACTTTCTTAACTTCATTTTTCTTTAAATGACAGTTTTTTGGAAGTTATACAGGAGAGCCTTGGTGCATATACCAGGCGCTTTGTAGATGAGTCAGGACACCTTAACTAAATCTATTCATTACCCTGTCCCCATTGGGACAGGCAAAAGCTGCCAATTTGATGCTGGTAACATGGCTGCTGCATTAGGGAATTGGCTAAGCCTGCCA
Organism: Scytalopus superciliaris; assembly: GCA_013400415.1. Classification (NCBI taxonomy): domain Eukaryota; kingdom Metazoa; phylum Chordata; class Aves; order Passeriformes; family Rhinocryptidae; genus Scytalopus; species Scytalopus superciliaris. The sequence goes on from VXBX01005109.1 coordinate 130,517, forward strand.
GATTTCATTCCTGAACTTTAGCAGCCACAAAAGAGTATTTCTCTGTCGTCTGTAATTGATTCAGAGCCAGGTCCCAAAAGGACAAGCTTCCTTTTGTGTGCCATCTATACCAGGGTCTAAGGACACATAGTGCTACAACATTTTTTTTTTTTTTAGTTAGATCACAGGAAACGTCTTGAAAAGAAAAAGAAATAAAATCCAAGATGTCATAAATTATATTCCTGAGTTTTCTAAGATACATTATTTATTAGCTTTATTATTACATTCTGGACCATACTTTCAGAAAACGGTCACAGTCAGTTTATTATAATCTGAGTATTTAATGTCAATAGAGTGTTGCCGTTTGGAGATTAAATGAGGTCTGAAACCAAAACAGAGAAAAAAGGTATTTGTACAAAAAATAAAATTTCCAGTGCTTCAGCTTACTAAGCACAGTACTTATTATCATCAGTTCATATTCAGGTCAGATTCCTCCTTCCTTTGAAAAACAGGTTGAAAAACCCTTTGAAGACTTCTTCCATCTTCCCATTACCCATCTGGTTACAAATTTAATAATATTATTCATCATCACTTTGTGCTTCACATTTGCATGCTCTGCATCTACTGTGCAATGAATTGAAGATTTCATGACAGTAAATCAAATACTCCTAATAAGGATTATGAAAATTTAGACACCTTATTAGCATCATCAGTCCATCCTGGCAACAATGTCAACTCATTCTGTATAAAATATCCCAGAAATTTAACAAGTAGGACTCATAGGCAGTAAAACTGTTGGCCAGTCCCATATATTTTTTGTCTACATGCTTGTGTTTCAAATGTTTTTAAAAACACCCGAGTATTCTCATAGCTTCTATTCCCAGTTTTCACCCCAGAAGTGACTTAATTTATTGAAGCAGGCATCATCTCTCTGAATTTGAACACATTCACTGTACTTGTTCATTGTGTTCAAATACAAGTATAATCTATCAGAAATGTTTTTCAAAGTGCTCACTAAACATACAGTCTTATTCACATGAAAGCACACAAGTGCTATAAATGCTTAGGATAGAGTCAAGAACAGAGAAACCTGTGTGTGGAGGCTAATCATAGTCCAAACCCAACAGTTTCAGTGGTGAAGCCTTCCTTCTCCTTCCCACCCACTCAGCAAGGCTAAGCAAAAGAACCCAGAAAGGGTGAGGCCCAGCCACCATAAATGTTCAGATGTTTAATGAATGTGCCATAGCTTTCACCTACTAACTGCAAGGCCTTCTCAAGCAGACTCCAAATTCCTGCTGAAATGAAGACTTTCTTTCCTGGACTAGGCCTGGCATTCCTGGCAAACAATGGCCCTTTTCAAGTCATCTCTGAAATTTCACAGGTGAAGGGAACAGGGCAGTCATTTGATCCCATCCACAAGGAGCCTGTTAGCATTTTAAAAAGTGAAGACAGAGTCTATCATGGAAGCACTGGCAAAACTGGTTAGTGGCAGAAAAAGGCAACCTAGACCTGCAGCTCAGGACACCCCTGTGAAGCATAAATCAGTTTGTCTTTTACCTCATGATACAACTTCTCTCTCAAATTTTTTCAAGCATGGGCTACAGAGCCCACAGAGCTCAGGAGACAGGTCTCTAAGCTGTGCCATGTGCTTTGGAACAGTGGTTTTCATGCTTCCTTTAGCCAGAACTTCACTTTGAGAAAGAACAAATTAAAGGAAAATATTACGGGATATAGTATTGTGCATGGAGAACATTTGTAGGTAATACACAAATTAAGGCTTTTAAAACATTCTTTAGTGTCCTTATTTCAGAAAGCTTATCACAATAACTCCAGTTAATTTTTTATAACAACATGGTCAAATTAATTAGAAAAGGATGAAAGGGATGCTATGAGTACTACCTGTGCATTGATAACTAAATGCACTCAGAACATAAAAACGTTGGATTTGCAGACTCCCCTTACTCCACATATCCAAATATGATATTCAGGAGGAACACAAGGACTCTCAGTTCTGTGAAGTCAGCTATGGAATGACAGAAGCCTCCCAGATGATTTGGGAAATATTTAGAATTAGCAGATCTTAAGCTAGAATGTGTCACCAGTTCATGCTATAGGGGATCATTTTCTTCCCATAGTTAAAAAAAGAAAATAACAACTAGAAAATCCCAACTCACTTTCATATGGTAATTGTTATATAGAGAAGTATTTTGCCTCTAAAATTCTGAGAACTTATGCACTCTCTGCCTCCAGCATGTTATAGGGAATATTATGTACATTGATCTTTTCAGGAGAATTTGGAGGATACTGGAATACTGAAACTCATTGAAGGGTTCAAATACTAACTATTTTCTGAGTGCAAGTCTGAGTGAATTAACCAGGTCATTTGATATGCAGAAGTACTAGCAAGGGGGCAATAGACATGCTCAAGACAAACAAATTAATGACTGACTAGTAAGAGACCAATATTTCATATATGCCTCTGACCCAACTCATCCAGGGAGGGGCAAGTTGCCTTGATTTTATTGAAGCTGTTTATTTTGAAGCAGCTATTTCCCAATATTACAAGGGGAAACTTTCTTCAGTGTTTCCTTCTCTTTCTGTCCTTGTACCATAACGAGTACTAGTGTTTTCTTGCTTTTCTCCCATTAAAAAACTCCAACTTACTGCAAGTGAACAGATTCTTGTGTAACATTTTTGTGAGAATCAATAAAGAAATTCAAGTGTAAAGAAAAGTGAAAACCAATTAGCATAACTAAAAAGCAGTTTAACACTATGGCCAATCTTCATTTGCATTTTGAATCTAAATTCTACTCTTGGACAAATGAAGGTCTACATTTTCAGTTTTCCAGTCAATGTCATTAACAGAATAATTCCCTTTCCTCCTCATGAAAAATTCAAGTTCAGATGTAAGTCAATCAAGAAATATTTACAGAGAAAATGTGAGATGGTTCATGTGATTAAGATGACAAGCCTTTACCTTTTGTAACCAATAGAAACTAGAAGTAGTTTCATGCTTCACCTCTGGAGAACACTTTTTCATTTTAAGTCCATTTTTGTTTTAAAATGTAACTATTTACAGACATTTCACTGAAATGTTGAAGCCAAAGTAGACTGTAACCATAGAGAAGAATTTCTCAAGAGAAGTAAAACTTCCATAACTTACTCTTTCCTATTTCCATCCTTCATTTCCTCTTCACTCACTGCACACATGCATATAGCTTTTTAAAATTCTTTTAGGCAACATGAACAGGGTCAGAGATGTTCCTTGGTGCTCATTGCTACGTAAAGAATATACTTTTCAGTAAACATGGGATGGGAACACTGCCTGACAACACAGGTTAGAATGTTGCTAGGCCTGCACTGCAAATCCTCAGCAGTTAGGTTTTGCTATTGTGATACCAGGAACACCATCAGTGGTGCTTATGTTACCATTGTTGAATAGCTTTACAATTGTTACATTTGGTGTTGTTTTTCTTGAGCTCTTCCTGGCATACTTTAGAATTACTGCAAAAAATTATCTAGATTCCTGCCTAATTTTTTGGACATCAAAAGCTGAAAATCACACTCCAGGTTTCTTTCCCCATTACTGGCAGCTGCCTGCACATCATAAGGCTCAGCAGCAGCAGGCTTAGAGGAGGTCCTGAGGGACACAGTGCAGGCAGGGTGAAGCACTGTGGGGGAGGCTGCCAAGGAACTGCTTCTTGGGTGAGCATAAAACAAGGGAACTCTGGAATGTGCTTACAGGACTTGTGCTGAGGTGCTTTCCAAAGAAAGTGGGTCAGCTATGCCATCATCACAAAGACTGGAATGGTTTCCCGCAGAGAGAAGATTGTTTTACACAGGCGCTCCACTGATACTGGCAGAGAAACAGGGCTTATTGACACAAGGAAGGACAAGTTGGTGGGCAGCTCTCCTTGAGGCAAGTCCGATTGAAAAGCCTGGAAGCACTTGAAGAGGTATGTGAGGCAAAGAATGGTGTTAGAATATTACTTTTTTTTTTTTTATTTTATTTTATTTTTCTTTAGAATTGAATTTAACAACTAGAGTATTGGCTAACACAAAGGGCTTTAGAATGACCTGCATAACTCTTTTGGTAACCTCGGTCTTTCTTCACCACAAGAAATCCTCAAGATTTTTCCATCAGTGTCACACCTTGAAGTTCCCTGTCAGTCTTTCTGCAAGTTTCCCTTTTAGTATTGAGTTTGAACTGTTGATGACTTGTGACTCTGAAGAAAGCAGGAATACCACCTTGGTATTCAGGTTATCATTAGTTCCATTCAGTTCCTTTATTTGTACGTGTGGAAGTTGTTTTTTCTTGTTTGGTGGAACTCAGTTTCACCACATTGCTGTTTGAGTTGGCAGCGTTATGCTTTTTATTAGAACAAACTAGGTCCAGAAACTGATGAAACAGAAATAGAAGGTTCACTGTAGTCCACTCTTTTCAGGGAAAATAAACATCATAGTGTGCTTTAAAAAAAAATAAAAAAATTTCATCATATACCTTCCTGATTAGCAGCTAAAATCTAAATGGCTCCTTTTTAGAAGTAAGACTAACCAGAAAGATTATGCTGATCTTTGCTTAAAGGAACCCATTTATCTCTCTCTCTATTTGTATAATTTTCACAAGTTTCCACTACTGTCAGATATATGAAATTGATTATGTATCTTGCTACAATGTAAACCTTATCAATTAGAGAATGAAATCCTCAGGATTATTGCAAGCAGGTTTCCTTTTCCTTTTCCTTTTCCTTTTCCTTTTCCTTTTCCTTTTCCTTTTCCTTTTCCTTTTCCTTTTCCTTTCTACAAAGTAATGGAAGAGAGTGGGCATTTTTTTTGTTTGTTTTTCTTAAAGGAAGGAAAAACTGTTTTAAAAGGCTATGTTCAAAGTTTTGTAAGAGTTTCAGCTACGAAGAACAAGACAAATATAATTGATGCTATCAGTACTAACTTTGGTAGAATGTGCTGTCTGTCAGTGTTCTTGGTGAGATACACAATGCCTGTCTGTTAGCACAAAAATGCATATTTTCCTTCACTGGGATACCCAAAAGCAGCTATTCTCACTTTTGATTGCCAGCCACTGGGGATGGGCTAAATTTGTAGTACCCGTTACCTGTAAAGCATACCAAAATAGCCACATGAAACCTGACCCACACACAGAACCTCAGAATGCTGGGGCTGAGTGTTTGCTGCTCAGATGTGAAATGTGCCCTCTCTTCCCCACCTCACGCTCCAGCTCTACCCACTCTTGGAGGAGTAAATAGGGCCATTCATATACAGACAGAGAAAGAATTCTGAAAGTTATAAAAAACTCCCACTATGTAAAGATACCTCCTACAGTGCTGACCACGATACTAATGATGAAAAAGCTACACCCTACATGTGCAAACTGGCATCCTTTTCACTGTATATTACTTTTTATCCTTCTATGAGGCTTAAATTCAGTGGTAAACCTCCTACTGGATCTAGTTGCCATTAGATTTCTCCAATCATGTTTTAGAGCTTAAATATATGTAGGCATTTTTCAACATAGCACTACATATTCCATCAGTACACTGCATTTAACTGCCCCTCTCCCTTTTTCTTTGTGTATTATTTAATACTTTACTCTAAAGTCTCTTTGGGTCATTGGGCAGTGTCTGCCTAGATGTGATTGACATTAAAAATTTTATTAACACTGTCCTGCAGAAGTTTCTAGTCTAAGACTGTTATTGTCCAAAGGCCACTATTCAACTTACATGTGGGTTTGTTTGGGCTGGTATAACATTTTGGCTATAAGCAAAGAGAAAATAGTTCTGCTCACAAGACCTGTACTCTTACTACTTAGGTGCTTTAAAGCTTAAAACATCTTTCTGTTTTTCCTTTAGTTCTCCTCTCCCCATTCTTTCCTTTCTTTCCTCATTGAAAGCTATGCAAGAAATCAATGCTGATGATAAGGCAGGGAGCACAGTAATTATGATCCTATTAACTTTAACCAATTTTGCTGGATATCTTCAGCTCCTACAAAACTGGATTCTAGATGATCTGTAGCAGAAAATACAGTATTAGAGGTTTTCATTCAGAGTCATTGCCAAGAATAATTGCTCTGATTCAGAAAATATTACTTGGGGCAAGTAATATTAGCACCCTCCTCAGCAGATTCTATAGCTGTAACCCACATGGTAGCAGGTTGGAGAGGTAGAAAATGGATGGTGTCTCCTTGAGGGAGAGCTAAAGGAATCAAGGGAAGTGTTCATTAGTATGCAAGGGAGAAGAAGGGAAGGGTAATACTTCCTTCACACCATCAGCACAGAACCAGAGTAGATGTTATCTAGCACATATGGGTTTGCTTTTAATGACTATTTCATCAGGAGTATTTTTGCTGGTTTTCCTAATTCCTATTCAGATTTGCACCGGTACATAACAAGAGGATTCCTATCTCATAAGCCAGGGTCAGATAGGAAGATTTGCAAAAGCACACCCCTCAGAAAACATTAAAAAAATATAGAAAAAAAGGGAAGAAAAAACATTCATTAAGTCTGAACTGCTGATAACTCATGGAAACCTGTTAGAGGATGTACATTGGAATCATACCCTGACACAGACTTTAGGCCTAGAAAGATCTAGCAGGATGCAGCTGGTCCACAGAGCAATTTTCATCAGTTCCAAGCAAACAATATCAGACTAAAATCCTTTTATCCCTCTGCAGGAATGAAATACATCAGCTATCTCTGAATCAATTTAAGTTGTAAAACAGTCTCACTTTATTAGAAAAGCCCAAGGACATCTTGACTGAGCATTCTTTGTCAACAGCAGAAACTGCCTCATGGTTAGTTAAGCCCTTTTCAAATTAGCCAGTGTCAAATTTAATTATAGTGAAACTACAAGGAAAACTACATTACTGTCCAAGAAAATAACAATTTAGAATTTTCTTTATACCATCAGTCATGTTTTTAGTAGGAATATGCTGATGATGGCTTAGCAAATGACAATCAAATTCTACATTTCTTGCTACTTCACAGAACAAGTAGTATATTTTTGAAAGAATGACAAATTATGAACAGTCCAGCACAGAATTACAGAGATCTGTAATTTCCTTCATACTATTAGTCAAATACAATCCTAACATCAATCATTTTGTTTGTTGAAAAAAACACCAAGTATTTCTTTCTTCAAGCTAAAGTGTTTTGAAGCTGAACAGTAAAGAATTAAGAAAAACACAGACATACTTTAATTGTTATAGGTGTCTCCTTCATTTATGCCTTGTAATGTAGTAGTAATTCCACAGAAGTTAGAAGAGTAGTACCTAATTCAAAATTACTCGAAGTTGTATGTTACAGATTTTATAATCTGTTTCTTTAAATAAATTTGTGTTATGGATTAGGTGGCATCCTAGTATAATAATTCTGGCCTGAGTGGCAAATACTCACAAAACAAAGCTTTAATCAAATTTTCTCATTTAAATTTATGGGTAAGTAATTACTCTGTACTGCAGTAGGATTTTATGATGCATTAAGAAGATAATGGGGGTGGCAATACTTTGGGATTTTCTGAAAATAAATATTTGTTCCCTGAGTTTTCTATAATGCATTATTTTCATGGAATTTCAGCTATGTTTCTATGACACAGGATGTGAAATTTAGGACACTGGCTGTGAATTTACAACTAACACTCCTCCTGACTCATTATTATGTTAACACTATATTGGAAGGTTGCTGTACTTACCTGGTCAGGAATGACACTTTTTAAAGGAAACTTTGTTGAGGGGTGAACATGTATTGGGATTCTGGAATATATCTTGACATTCTACAGACCAGGAATGCAAAACAAGGCTTGGAGTGTCTTATAACTTACATCAGTCTCATTTTGATTACATTATCTCTCAGTGTGCATCATCTATATTAATGAAGTGTAGTAACTGTTTTCCAATGATGAATGTACAAAGCAAGTTTTTAAAAATGTCCTAATCCAAAATTTGCTATTTCATTGGGGTCCTTCTTTGGACTCAAGCCAAGAAGTTCATCCAGGATGGGTTACATGCACTACCAGGTAATTCCAACTGTGAGGAGGGTGAAGAAGTGAACATCACATGCATAGCAAGGAAAACCTGAAGTTTATTTATGTCCACTATCATGGGTAAAAGAACTGAAGCTACTCTACTGAAAACTTGCTGTCAGTAGAACTGGGACAAAAGAGTTCCTGTGGAACTGAAATGAAAACAGCAGTAATGCCCCTTCATTGCTATTTTTCTGTGTTACTGCTTTAACTATCCGATGTTATTCTCTCGAAGAGGTATTTAAGCATCCATTTCACTTTTTTACCTCAGAAAACATGGTATTTTAATCTTAAAGTAATAAGACTTTTCAAATCATGCTGTGGCATCACCTTAAAAGCTGTTGAAAACTGTAGAAGAACGTATGCTGAACAGCTTTATCTCATTCACTTTAACAAAGGCAAAAATGTCCCACTTAAAAAAAAAGAAAAAGAAAAAAATGTGTGCAAAGGGAAGCAACTGCAAGTCTGTTTGACCTCTGAAAGAAATGGAATTGTTCACTCAAATCCTTTGAATTATGAAATTAAACAAATGCCAGGCAGTAGGTTTTATTTGAGTGAGGACTACAGGAATTTGGGGAGTCTGTTATTAATTTCTTTCCTCTCCTCTTCTTCACAGGTGTATAGCAGCCTCCCATCCCACGTGGGGAAGCTAAAACCTACTTTGCTAAAACTGACTCCCCCATCTTACCCAGGTTTCACAAAGTCCCTTCAGAAAGGACCTTCAAAGGTCCACTGATGTGGGAAATCAAGTAAGCTTCTCTAGATTCAATCTTCTCCAAATTTGTAGGGGAAAATAAAGCAAAGGGCCTAGGAAGTATTACATTATGATATATTCCATTCATTATGGAATTCCCTTAAGGGAGAACTCTGTGGACAGTCCGAGTTGTAGAAGAATTTAGACTCCTTTTCCTTTATCAAGTTCACAGCTGGGCTTTTGTAGGATTCTGTGATAACACTGCAGCAAAGCTACATCAGATTCTGGTATCTGAGAGACAGGAGTGTTGATTGACATAGATGGGATCAGAACACTCCCTTAAAATATATTTTAAAATGCCACAGGCTCCTTTCCATCTTTATTTCCTCCCCTACTTAATTCAGTTTATGAAAGTCATAGGCCTAAATTACACAACAACTCCACCCTCCCAGATTTTGCTGTGTTGTAATAAATGGCTTTGTTGAGCACAAGCCTTACTTCTATTCTTTACATGCTGTGAATGCATTGCTGATGATCTACTTGTCTCTGCACGAACCAGGGGAGAGATGGAAATGCAACTTCACTAACTGAGATGGTAAATCTGTAACTCAGCCTTATAGATTCACCTATTTTTACTCTTAGGATTAAAAGCTGAAATTGGTACACTACTTTAACTGAACATTCAAGATGAGAAGCTACCAAGAGTTCAGAGAATGTTATAGTAAAATGTCTAAAAGAAAAGCCATTCATCAAAAGTAGTTGTGCAGTAGAAGACACTGCATGGACCTATTCCCTCTGTGGTCTGGTTCTATATGGGCCCGTAATGGGAATGGTGTGGAAGCCTGATCCAAAGCTTACTCTGATGTGGCCAACTGAAAGATTCCAGTTCATTTCAAGAGGCATTTTTGAAGAAGTCTCTGAACTGTTAAAAATCTCTAATGTCTGGTGAGTTGTTTTTAGTGTGCTTCCTATCTCAGTTTTAGGCACATCCTATAGATGTATATCTGCATGCCTGTTAAGTTACTTCTATTATAATTTCCATGCCTTGTTGATATTTTTTAATGTGAAGACTGAGCAAAACTCTTTCAATTTTTAAGTAATATTTCCAGATAAATACTGAAACCAATACCATATAGATGAGGCTTGCCCTTCTGTTCAAGGCTTATTTGAGGGCATACTGTGTTTATCTGTGACCTCTCCAAGCTATTTTTCTAAACAAATTTTTAATTATTTGAATGTAGAGGCAATAATACAATGACACTAAAAGCCTTCAACAAAAGTTCATTTGTACAGCTTACTAGCCCACTATACCTCTGTAAAGGCTGTAAATGTTTGTAAATCATAAATGCTGGAAGAGAATGTATATTACTGGGTCTTTGAACAAGATTCAGAATGAAAATAAGTTAATGTAAGGTCCTTGTATGCTGTCTTCAGCTATGTCTGTTTTGATTTTCCTCTTTGTAACACACATTTGTCAGTGCACATGCACACACAAGCATAAACACACATGGTGTGAGTGGATACTAAATAAACAGCCCTATAGAGAGGGAGTACAATATTTCACTGACTGTAGAATGAAGCCCAATTTTATTGGCAGACTTCAATGATGCTAGACAATAAAACATTTGTACGTTTTGCTGCAGACAGTCTGGCTGGCAGTTTCAGCAGCTCTAATTTATTGTGAATAAATAATTTCCTGGAATCTCTGAGGAGTCATTTTAATGCTCTGAAAAAAATTAAAATCTGGCATGCCATTAAATTTGTTTTCTGTTGTTTTGAACCAAAAATACTTAAAATGAAAGAATTTAAGAACCCACCCTGATTTCAAAGATAGTATTTTGTAAATGTTAAATCTCCCAGTTTCACACTGGTTTTACACATGAATAGTTTCTGCTTATTTCATCTTTATATTTAAAGGCATGCCAAATACCATCTGTTTGCAGATTCTTTTCTCTGTGTTATTTCTCAGTTCCAAGCAGAGAAATTGTCCAGGTTAAAGAACTACTGCATTTCTGCAGAGTATATTTAGACTCTGTGTTTCTATCCTATCATAAATTGATTATTACTTGTAGCAAGATGGTGGTCAGACCATTTTCAAAGGCAGTGTGTTCTTGAAGCATAAACCAGAAATTCAAAAAGGCAGTGTAAAAACCAACTTCAGAATATGTTGGAAGCCAACTGTAAAAATATAGATGGAGTCAATTAGTTGATTCAGTTTTGCAGCCATCAGCAAAAAAAAAAAAAAAAAAAAAGCTTTAGTTTCCACAGTTGCTGAGTTCATTTTTTCCATGAAGCAGCTCACAGTTCCTGCCAGTGGACTAATATACAAGTACCTACTGCACTTATATTAAATTCTTACTACCTTGATGTATCCAAAAGATACCAAATAAGAAAACTGAACTAAGAAAAGGGATAAACTTTAATCACCAATAGCATCACTGAAATACCTAACATCGTTCCAAGAAACAGTACCACTTATAGCTTTGTTGATACTCAGCATAAATAATCTGCACACAGTTCAGAGATACATAATAAAGCTAAAATCTGTAATGGTAGCAGGGAATTATAATGGAAATCACTGGATGAATTTAATTGTAGGTCTCATTCTCTGTATTGTCCAAAGTGCTTTCTAGTTACACTGCAGGGAAACAACCTGTAGAACTGCAAAGTTAAATTTGAGAAGCAAAAAAAGGCTACACATACATCTTTTTGTGTTACTGGATTGCAACAAAAAGCTAAACACATATTTGAACACTAGTTCAAAGAAACAAAAGATCTTCTTTTTGTAACAAAGTGGCACAACCCTCAGTTTCCATATAGTCACTATTTCCTTTTTGTTGCCAGCCTTTATAGAGAACTGTTTCCTAGTTCAAGTGCAAAACGAGATTATTATCCTCACCACTTAGCCAGGGGGAAAGCCTTCAACATATTTGGATGAAAATGGACAGTAAACATTAACATGCTTTTGCCTGTGCCCTAGCAGAGAGCAATATACGTGCCAATAGCTACTGCCACATTTATTTCTTTGAGCTGGCACTAAGAATGCAAAAACTATGTGCAACAGCAAAAGGTCCTTCCCTCTGACCGCAGACAGCCAACCTCAGCCCCACCAATGGTACTACTCACAGTCCACTAAGCAACTTGGCTACATCAGTGCAAGCCACGAATTTCTGATTCCTTTTGTCTACCTGTGCTCCAATTGCTGGATACTCTGTGAATTCAGAGTGACAAGAGCGATGACATTTTCTTATACAAATATTTCATTCAAGTTTACAAAAGTTCAGTCTTGGTCCTGCTATTTTTTGTTGTTGTTGCTCAAGCCTACACTCTGCTTCCCTTGTTCCTGAAATAATACTTTCTTGATATTTGCTTACCAGTATAGCATCTAGAAATGCAGAGTATACCCTGGCCATCTGAGAATGACACAGGATACATTTCCTAACTTATTCATGTGTACTGCAAATTCCTTATTTCAATGTGTAAGGCAGGAATAGCACACTTCTACACACTGGCATTTTCACATGCTGCCATCTGTTGCTTTCCAATAATATGTTTTTCCATTGATTTCAGCACAGTTTGAAGAAGGGTGTAGCGGTGTATAGTAGCTCTCAATCATTTTCACCCTTAAGAACAGACAATTTTCTGGATACCATGAAGTAAATCTTTATTATAAATGGAATCTAATATAATTTAAAACCAGGATAAAAACATAAATCACTGCAAGTATTCATAATCCAAATATTCACACAGTGACCAACACTCTTTACAGGGATTGTAAACAGGAATTCCAGGTGGAATGTTACCTGGATACCGCCACAGAACACTATGATGTTCAGATGCACAGTTTATTAATCTAATCCATCACATGTGTTAATTTTCCTGAATTAGACTAAAATCTGGTGCTAGCTAAGTTTGTCATTTGGTAGGTCATCATTTTTATGTTATAGTGTGTCATGCAAAAAAATAGCTATTATAAAAATTTTACAAATAGGTTAACAGGACCAGGTAAAACTTTGTGCTGATAAATTCATAGGTTGGTCTTATGTATCTTGCCGTAACTCCTGTGACTCTTAATTACTAGATATTTTCTAAATATTTGCAGTGTGTTTTGCATTCCAGCCCCTTCCCCACCCTGCACACACCCCCCAATTCATGAATGAAACAGCTATCAAGTTTAGTGTTGTATTAACTTTTCTATGTCAGTAGAAGAGACTCATCAAAAGGGTATTCAAAATAACTGAATAGATACCTCAGAGGCAGTGAATGTCTTTCCTAAAGATACAGACTCACATATTCACACTCATAATCCATATTCAATTACTACTGCAGCAGTGACAGGAATTTCTCAAAGGACAACATATCGATACTACTGAGTGTATTCCTTATAAGCAAACAGACAATTAATCTAATTTCAGTATCCATTATATTTTACTCTTCCAAGGAAAAAACACTGTTTCATTATCAAAATATTAAGAAATTAGTGAGGAGAAATTTGTTAGAATGCTACTGTGAAATAGTCTACTAAAAAGTATCTGAGTTTCTTAGAAAAAAATCCTGATAGATATTTCTAGATGTAAGTTAATATATATGTGTATTTTAAAATTCTCTTTCCAGTTGAAAGTAATTCTTTTGCATTCACAACACAGTTATGAGCACATGGAATTCAATAAAAACATTCTCATCAACTTTAAACAGATTTTGGATTAGGTCTTTAAAAACAAAAAGAAATGCCCTGTGAGTCTTTATAGTGTTGTTTTGCTAAGTATGAAATCTTTCAGAAATAATCTTCAAGGCCATTTTCATTTGTCTGAATGTGCATTCTTTTTTTTTTTTTTATTTTCCATGAAAAAGTGCATTAATGGCTAAAGCAGAAGTTTGAAAAAATCAAGGCTAAATACCTGGATGTAATAATCATATATGCTCACTGGTTGGTTTGCAATTTCACAAAATATTAAAAATATATTTTAAACACACCGACTGTTCTTTTGGGTTCTTTTTTGTCTACTACTACATGCTTAATACTAAATTTAAGACTTTTTAAAGTACACTGCAGTATGCTCTAGCAGGTCTTTCAGACTTTATTTTCTGGACACCAGGTTCTGGCATCTTTCATTCTCCTTTATGTTCCAAGCATTCATCTGTACAATAATACAAAGATATTCCGTAAGTACCTACCAGAAAGGATATCTATGGAGAAAGTACCTGCTGTATTTTCTATGGGATAATGAATGTTCTTTGAGACTGAATATCTCCCTAGAGGGAGAAAAAAAAAATCCTCTCCCATACATTCCTAACATTTTGGAAACAGTTGAGTAACTGATATACAGTAAAGTATATTTTATTTATAATTTTATTGCCAATTAGATAGAACAAAATTTCCTTGACTGATACAAGCACAAAATATATCATTGCTGTGATACAAAGTAACCAAGAAGAAGGTATCAGTGAGGAGTGGAATGGTGTGTTTTAGCAGACATTGTGCAAGAGATGACACTGAAATGCCAGAAGTATATAGTTCTAGGCTGGATCTTTAGCATTTAATACCTCTTCTGAAAGAGGTATTTCTGTTTACCAGAAATGCAAAAATATTCAATATAATTTACCTACATAGGAAGACAATAGGTTCTTACTAAATTAGATAATGCTAGTTGCTAAAATATCAGTTCCTGATGTTGTGTTAAACACTTTTACCAGAAATGGCCGAATAGATAACAACTAATGGGCTTCAATGTGCAGAAAGGAATATTTTGGTTAGATATTGGGGAAAAGCCTTCAAATCATAAGAACTTGGAGATACATCATATTTCCACCATAAGGAATCAGTTCGGTAGGCATTCTTCAGTAGTGAAATAAACATATATTCAATCTTTTTTGTATTCTTCCAGCCATATGGCAAACTTCCACTTTGACAGCAGAGGGACAGCAAATATTAAGAATAATAAAAAGGCCAGTCATTAGCACAGGATGATCTTCCCTACTTCTTCTCCATCATGTAGGTGCTTATAGAACTTTTAAAAATAAAATGTTTGGGTTTTTTTTTCTTACAAGTATTAATTCAGAGGTCTTTTTCAGCCTTTTTTATCTGGCAAAGCAGATTACATAAAGGAAAGACTCCCCTGTGGCTTTACAGAATGTAACATTCTCTGAAGTGGCAAAAAAGCCCCAGGCAGAAATGAGGTTAGCAAAAGAGTTTCTCAGTTATTTTACTGAGAAAGGTGATGAACCTGTAAACTGTGCTTAGAAATCTTTGGCAGAACTCTGAACTGAACTCCCAGTCCCTAATTTTCTAACCAGTGCCTTAACTGGAGATTTTGTTTCCTCTTTCCAAAACACAGATTAAACAAACTCAAAGGGAAAATAAGCTGGTTAATATATCTTTCCAAGTATAAAATGTATAAATTACATATCATATCAGAGTAGACACTTCATTTGGTTATTATAGTTACTGAAATACATTGTTTTGGACCCTCTAAATGGAGATTGTGTCCAGTTGGTTTAGCAGCACTGATACTTGTCACTCAGGAACAGAAACTGGGATCATGGTAAGATCTGGCCCCAACTGGATTTTATTGCAATGACGTACAGTGCTGACGGAAATATTTCTGAAACTGGAAATTACAACCCACAGGAATGAGAGGATTTTAAACCCTGGTGAGATGTAACATTTCTTAAGAACAATAGATTACAACATTTTTATTCTGTACTGCTTTGGATAATTAATTTAATAAGTCATTTTGTTTGTTATTCGTGCATATAAAATTAATGTACATGTTGTTTCCTTATTCATGAAGTCTTTAAATCCAGCAGATGAACCCCTCTTTCTGCCAGAAAATACACTTGATTGTAGATGACTCAGTAAAAAGTAAAGCCAGCTCCAATGAAAAAATGTGCTGAAAGTGAATACCTTTTCAACGTTGAATCTTTATTTCCACTCTTTATAGAAATAAACACGTTTATGGTTTGTTTATTGCTTGCAGAAAGAAAGCCTGTTCATCCTCTCCCACTCCACCCCAGTCATTTGCTGGTCTAGCTACCGAGCAGAGCCTAATCACAAGATGTCTGTGTATATCAAACAGATGTTCACTGGAAACAGAAAATCAATGTCTGGCATGAAGTTATATTGTGTGTGTACTGTACTGAGCACACTTACTTGAAAAGCAATGCTTTATGTCACTATATCTGTATCTCATAATAAAGAACAAGTGCCTACTTCACGTTATGGATCACCTCTATTGTCATTCCACAGCAATGTGTTTTACAGATGTCTGCAAATGAATTTTGGGCTGAACTCCCTTTGCTTCTGAACCATAAGGAAGTATGATATGCTATCTGTCTGGTATTAGTTATTAAATTTTGTTTGAAGAGCAGTTAGAATCCCCTTGAATTCATTTAAGAACTCCTGTTTTAAACAAGACCTCTGGCAGTTGAAATCTGACCAATGGGTCTGACAGGTTTTCAGCACATTACCTTTAGGTGGTGGTGATGTAGTAACAGCACTTTATTTCCTGTGAAGCCAACAGCTAACTCTTAATTTCATGTGAAAACTTAGATGGGGCTTATCAGGTCTTCCATGGCACTTCATGGCACTCTGCCCCTTTTGTGATCCTGATCTCTATATGTTATTATTGAGAGGGACAGGAATGAAACAGCAGCAGCACCAGGAGCCATCCTTTTGGACTATGTCTGACACAAGCTCTGAGTGTTACATTATCTGCTTCAGTGAAGCAGAAAGAGGAGACCATCAGGGAGCTGGCTGTGCTCCCTGCTTCTCTGTTCTTCCCAGTTTTGGACATGCTAGTGCAACCTGTGCACTTCTCTAGCCTCTGCCAGCTGGCAAGAGTTCCCAAAAGACAGTCTGTCCATGTGGGTAGCCATGAAACAGCCTGATATCTCCACTTTACTCTCTGCTGTGATATGGCTGCAATGCCTATTGATGGCAGGGGTGGTAGGGAGGGGCACACACTGACATCTCTGAAGGAGTCTCCCAGTGCGGGGCTAATCATCAACTTGGGGATATGGGACCTGCATCACCTCTCTATCCACCACTCCAAATGGTGTTACAGTTGAGATAGATGTGCCAAGTTCCAGTATGTCTTTCTGGAGAAACAGTTTTAAAAAAAGCTCAACAGCAGACTCTGCAAAATTCACTCATACTAGAGATGCTTAAGGAATAGTCTGCTGAAATATGTCTAGCACGGTTATGCATGAGTGCATGTAAGTTCTTCAACTGAAATGACCTGATTGAAATTGGAAATTTACACATGAAATCTTAGTCAGAGATTTTGTATATGAGTGGATAAGAATACATGGATACTTGGGCTATGAATATGCTCTCCTTCCTACCACAAAATGACATAGAAAATACATTTCAGACATACCTTCGCAGCTGGAAATAGAAATGCCATATGTCAAATATTTCAGTAACTGTCAGACTAGATCCTTAATGAGCACTGGTCTTCCCTTTTGCAAAGACTTTTAAAACTGAGACAATTATACTCGCTGTCCAGAACCTGGGCTTGAAGCTCAGTTCTGCCAAGCTCTTATTCAGCACAGCAAAGTGGGAACACAGACAGAAGTGGTTCAGGGCTGCTGTACCCTGGATTAACTTGAACTCTTTCAGTAATGTGATATATGTTCTGGTCCCAGTCTCCTCTTCCCCTTCAGTCTAAGCTCCCAAATGTCTTTTGCAGTGAGTAGGGTAAGCAATGAGAATAATGGCCGGCATAAGCTAACTTCATGCTGTCTACAGTTTACCCTAGGGAATCCTCAATTTCTGTATTAGGAATTAGTTAGGGTGAATATTAATGAAAAGGGTTCTACCTTGAGCCAAGGGACTTGTTTTAGTACAGTCACTGTCTTGCACTTGTTGAGGCAGTATGGTTGATGGTGGATCTGTTTACTCGCATCAGGTATCAAGAGATAGTATTATGTTTTTGTGCAAATATTGTAAAATAATATAATGTTAAATATTGATGAGTCTAAACAATAGCCCTTACCTTCCCAGTTTTCTTAACAGAGATTTTAGAAGACTCATGGGAAATTACTATCCTAGTCTAGACTTTTTTTCACTCAGTTAAACTGCAGAAGGATAAACTGTCTTCTACTTTTTATTGTGATGCTCCAGTCTTACTCAAGCCCTCAAGTTATACCAACAGCTGGCTTTATTCTTCAAATTCTCTTGTCTAGATAATGACAAATCCTTCTCTTTTTCATTTGGACAAATCAGGAAAAAAGTTGCCAAATGAAGGCAGAACAAACAGTTTTCTCCTTGTAACAACAAAATGAAAAAGAAAGTCTTAAAGAAATATAAGCTCTAAATTCAATTTAGAATTTAGAATTTAGAATTTAGTCCTTCTTCTCTTGAAAGGACAAAAAGTGTGAGAATTAAGTGCAGTGGTGAACAAGAAGAAACTAAAGGAAAACATACTAATATCATGTCTTCAAGTCCTTTTCAGTAACACAGAATTTCAGAGAAGTGAGAATTCAATTTAAAAAAGAAAAAAAATTACAAGGAAGACCATCTAAAAGTTTCATAAAGTACTTCAATCAGAATCCCTACTTTTAAAACAAAAAAGAGTATTTGGATAGTATGAAAAATTTCACTGTAAAATTAAATAGCTTTTGTCTTTCCTTCTATTCCATCCAAATTTAAGTACTTCAGGGTGTTTGTTTTATGGCTGACACATTTTAGGAACCCTACAGACATAAACAGAATTATTGCTGTTACAGTATAAGACATCTTTGACTTCTCTCTGATAGAACAGCAGCTCTGTGACTTGCAGCCTCATGGCTGGCCTGTGATGGCATCAGAAGGTTTTTCTTTGGTTTAAGTGATTAATGTCTTGGGAGAGCTTAAGTAGAAAGTTTGCTTTACTATTTTGCAGTTACACATATGAAATCTCTGCCAGGCTGCACGTTAGACACTTCCCCGGAGTCTGTGCAGCCAAGGAATCGCTGCACCTTATCCCCCAGTTCCCTATCACCTACAGTTTCCCACCCTGGCTCACTGAGTCTGCCAGCTGGACAAGGCAGCCTTGTTCTTCTCCGTAGTTGTTACACACCAGTGGTTGTAAGTTTCTTTCAAAAGTGTCAGAATTAAAGACAAGTTATAAATGCCCCTTTTCTTTTTGTTTCAGGAGTCTGTCCTGGTGCTCTATTATCCAAGATGTAAACAGAAGTTAAAAGACAAGCTTATTTGGTCAGGATTCCTTTGCCCTTTCTGCCGGTCTTAGTCAACATCCCTGATTTCTTCTTTCAGCACTGATCACTTGTAAACTAAGTATATCAGTAAGTACAAGATTAGTCCAAACAACTCCTTTAGCTTTTCAGTGTCTT
Organism: Scytalopus superciliaris; assembly: GCA_013400415.1. NCBI lineage: Eukaryota > Metazoa > Chordata > Aves > Passeriformes > Rhinocryptidae > Scytalopus > Scytalopus superciliaris. The sequence goes on from VXBX01005109.1 coordinate 149,556, forward strand.
TTATTTCACTGTCTCCCTTTTACCTAGTTAATAATTCAGTTTTATACTCCATTGGAAAAAATCTTTTCTGAGTGTTGTCTGTTGTGAGTTTGTCAATTGTAAGTGGACATCCCTTCTACTGTCTTGCCATTCAAGAATGGCAAATGCCAAAGCCCTCTTTCCCTCCTGATTTCCCCTGAGTCCCAGCTGTGTCTCACACAAATTACTTAGGTAAAGCCAAAAGCTCAGAAGTGCACATGACTTTCTGCTAGCACTAATTCCCCAGTGCAATTCGCATCACATAATGATAGGAAAAAGGAACAAGAAATAAAAATCACTGAATGTAGAGAGAACACTGAACTTTTATGCAATATGTAACATTAAAACTATTACATTTCAGGACACTCTGTGTAAACTTGTCAGCAAAAGAATTAACAAATAAAACAATTAATAAAGCTGTAGTCTAGGCAGGACTTTAATATCAAGGGAGCCTCTCATAGTTTCAGCACTTACATTACTGTCTTGTAACTATGCTCTTTAAAAAATTGATACAATATGATTTTTTTAACGGTGTGTACCGTAAAATTTATAACTTACTCTGGAATTAAACATTATTTGTTTATTATTAATGACAACACTCTGGGGAAATACAATATCGATTAATATTGGGGTTCTTTTAATAAATGAAATCTGAGCCCATAAGGATTGTGGTTTGAAATACATCATAAAGAATGTTATCCCACCATGGTCTGCAGCTCTGATGTTGCAGTTTTGATTAAGATAATATGCAGCTTCTGTAAACTGTCAGCTTCTCCCAGTCAGTTTGGAAATGCTTGGGCTCCACATGATGCTGAGAAATAGGTGAGTGCAAAAACTGGCATTTCTTTTCATGGAAAAGGAGAGTTGAATATAAAGAAATAAGTAAAACAAATATATATTGTATGGAGTTTATGATGATCCAAAAGCATTGCTGTTTTTCTAAAAGACTGTAATTAACTTCCTCTGATCATATAATGATCTAAGAGAAATTTGAAAAGAAAACATAAATTTTTCATTGACAACCCTCTTAAAATATATGAATATGGCACATGGGACAGCAATTAGTGAACAGAGTCACTATTATCCTCTGCAGTCATTTCCAAACAAATGAAGAATGAAGGCTGCAAAGCCATATGGTACATATATTATAAAGTAACCTGTTCCATTCTTTAGACTTACTATTACTGCTTTTGACACAGCTACAGGAAATAAAAAGCTACTGGAATGCAGACCGGGAAAATGTATTCCCAGAAGGCTTTGCAGAACTAGAGGCTGGAATCATTGAGTGGAAACAGGCTTTGCAAAGCAGTCTTCCATTCTCTGCTGCTAAGATGATCTGCTCAAATATAAAATGTATTCTACAAATGTGGCCATATTTAGTAGCTGTGCTTTTAAGATACTTATGGAAAGAAAGTAAAAGAAAGGAAAAAGAAAAAGATTTTTAAAAAGGGTAAGTCTCCTCATGAAGGACTGGAATGTAGACTAGAAAAGAACTGTTTTCAAGAGAGGAAGTACAAAATCAAACAATTAATTGTTAGTGTGCAAGAATTGATAATTTTCTTTCTCTTAATTGGAAAAACCATATTAATATGTATCAAAAATATATGATCAACAAACCCCATAAAATTGCTTTTATAACACTGAAGGGTATGTTGCACACATGCTGAGACATTTAAATCAATAATCCATTAAGAAAAATCTTTTAAAATATGATTCTTCTCCAAAATACCGAGCATTAGTCTTAACACCCTTGCTCTGAAATGGTAATAATTAAACTGCAATGAAAGTGTACATTCTATAAAGGAATAAAAGCTTGTGAAAAAAATGATAGTTAATATGACAGTGACTTCACTTTAATTGCCTACTATGGGTAAAGTCTTGGCCTCACTGAAGGCACTGTATCTATTATTAATGGATTTAATTCTGCATGTTCTGAAGAAATTAGCAAAAATCCTTACATCTCATCATAAATATTGCCTAGGAACATTTAAGTCTTCGTCAAAAAAAGAACAATTGTCTGTATATGACATCACATTGTTTAGTCATTTGTGACTTAGCTATATTGATAATACTCATAATTGAACACATTGATAACATTGATAATACAATAAGGTTTGCCAAATATTGCCATCTTGACAAAAATAAGGTCCTTTATATGGTTTCACACCCAAGTGTACATGCTTGTAAAAAGGGAAGTTATTTGCTGACTTATTTATACCGATCAGCAAATATTTATTTGAATTGTTTAAAGATACTTGTGCTCTCCTGAACAGTCACATGTGGCTGCACTACACTTACAAAAAAACATTCCAAAGGAGGAGCTGCCTAAGTAAGGGACCTGTAGGGGATTCTATAAACAGCTGTTTTGGCTGAAGAGAGCAATATTCAGTGGTCAATCCCTGATAGCCTTTTCATCCTTTGCTAGAGGATTATAGCCACCAGGACAGGTCTAAATTTCATAGAACTGATCTTTTTATGCCTGGAATTTCTGTCTCAGTACAAGCTATGGCCCTGCTGCTTGTTACTATTTACTTTAGAAATAAAGGAACTTGAAGTTCTTCTGACATGGAAGAATAGACAAAGGCCAATTTTTGCTGTATGCATTTTCTATCTTGTCAAGCTGGCTCAACAACCAAAATGAAACTGGTTTGTTGTAATTACTGTACACAAAGAACGAACTTCTCTCCTTGAAATATAAGATTAAACAGTCAAATGCTGACCAAAGCAACAGATCTCCAAGGTATTGCATCAAAGATGGGGTCATATCCAGTTCTGCTGACACAGGAAACCATGAAAGGAATTTTGCCCTGAGCCCAAATCCAACCAGTTAAACACATAGTTGCCCACCAGCTGGAAGGGTGGATGGTGGACTCCGCTCACAGAGGGGAATGAGCAGTGACAGGGTGCAAGCTCTCCTTGTCAAGTGACCTGCAAGGTCACCTCTGCTTGGAACAAGGGGCCCAACCACAGACTGCCTGTCCCCTGTCCAGCACCCCCAGCATCTCTTTAGTCATCTTACTGGAAATATGCTTGATACAGGTTGGTTTGAGAGGAAGGCAGGCCAGGCTCACTGTTACTTTGCTTGGGAAACGAGATCAAAATGATCACCTGCTGCATTTTAACACTGCTGTTTTTCCTTAGTCTGTCATCTTACAGTTCACTGCCTGTGCCTCTGTTGTATCTCTGTGGTACCATAAATACACACAGAGCTATTCAGAACATTAAAACGAATGTCCCAAATATCCTACAATTGATCTCATGCTCATCAGACAAAAAAAGGGAAGTTCTATACTAGAAGGTGAAGAGTGACAACATTAGCTTTCCTTAAGAAGATGTAAAAAAATCTAAAAATAAAAGAGACAAATGTATGCCAGCAAAGAAATTATGCTTTCTTTCCTCTGTATTTCATTGTATTTTCAAGAGATAGGGGTGGTAAGCAACCCTAAGAGGTAGGGGTAGGCAATAGGAGCAGTAATGAGCGATATTAAGGAACAGAAAAGGGAAATGGAAGAAAAAGAGGGTGTAGGCCAAAGTAATTTCTATTTGGTGCAGCATTTTGAAGGTAAACCCAAGGAGAATGATGCAGTGAGTAGGTGAGAAAATAAATGGTTTCAAGATGCTGAAAGGAAAAGTATTTAGAATAGAAGATTATGATGACGATTTTGGCAGCAACACCTTAGACTGGAAAAGGAAAGAACCTAGCCAGAGGAAAGCAAGAGTTGTCACGGAGATGATGAGGATGAAGCAACAGCACAGGAAAACTAAAGAAAATAATAAGACTAAGTCTCCAGAAACCCTTCATGCTGGCCAGATTTGAATCTACTTTATTGAGATGTATCCTTTGGCTTCTGTGACTAAGGTGGATCCATGTCAGGGTAAAAGACATCATTCTTTAGTATTACCCAGATTTATGCTTTTATAAAAGGAAAAAGAAGCCCAAAACCAAACCAAACAAAACCAAACAAACACCCTTCTGGTTGTCCCTCAACACTCTGTGAAAATGGAAACAAGGAAAAGTGTATACCTTTTCAGTCAATAGATAAACTTACAATAATGTGTATACAGGTTTCCTATTTGTTCAAAGGTATGAAATGCTACCATATTTACAACAAAATATCAGTTTTCAAAAAAAAATGGTGAGGTTTCACTTGGTTGAAATTGAGGAATGATAACAACAATGTTACATTTTTAGCCACTACACTTAAATTAGTAGGTTAGAACAACTGTTGCTGTTGTCCATATTTCTTCCGTTATTTTAGTTGCTGTGGTTCCAGAGGTGCCAAATCAGCCCTTTTGGCTCCAAATTCAAAGCCTGCAAGAAGCAAAAACTATAAAACCTTACAGCTTATAATGAATGTCTTGAATCCAATCCTACAAACACGCATGTAGGTAATTTTACTTGCACAGTGAATCCCATTTACTTCTCTGGAATTATTTCTGTTACTAAAATTCCCCATAATGTAGGAGTTTAGAAATCTGGACCAGTTCTAGACTGTTTCTGCCATGTGCTGGCAGTGTTTTAGTATGGGAGACACTTAAAAAAGATCCCAGACAGGAGTGTAAAGAAGTCTAAAGGGAGCAATTAAGAAACGGCCAAAGCCCTGTAACAATTAAGATAGCAAGACTTGTTCTGTAACTAAAGCTGGTGACTTCTGTAGGAGCTATATAAATGCACTGAGAGCCCTTTAAAATTTTGCTCCCTCCTTTTTGCAAATGAATAGAGCTATTCATTTCAATGGAACTTTTGTCTGTGTGGAAAGCTGTCTGAGGAACTTGCACTGCTCCAGGTTGCAAATGTTTGTAGAATCCCAAATGTTAGACAGTCTGTGATACTAATCTGGATGGCCTCAGTGCAAAATAAAGTGGCTCAGTAGAGATCACCCACTACCAAGACTAAAACAAACTAAATGTTTGGCTATATCAAATAATTGGATACTTTTAAAATACTAGCAAAAAGAATGAAAGAATTGACCTTCCTTTGCCTTGGCCAATACACAGCAGTATTGGCAGAGATGGGAAAAAGGCATGTGACTTACAAGTGTTGATATCAAGAAAGAAAATTAATAGTTCATCATTAAAAATTCAATGTGTTCTTCACTAAAACAATATACCCAAGAAAACTAGGTGCTCAGAAGCACACTGATACTGAAAGATCTAACTCTTTTGCCACTATATGCACTCTATTTCCACAGCCTCAGTATCAGTTATAAGAAGGATTTGACGAAATCCTCTTTGATATCTGAAAAGATATGCCAAGAACTAACATGACTAACTCATGCCATGGAACACAGGACACCTGTAAGAGAAGTTAGTTTCTCTAATGGCTTCCTCCTCACAAGCTCTGCCTACCTTCCATGTAGTTGAGATTTCATCATGCTTTCAGAGCCATGAAAAACTCCCTCTCATCTATTCATAATTGTCTCTATTCATTTTGTCCTTTTCTGGTCCCATCTCCTTTGGCAGCTTCTACACAATGTGTTCCACTTGAACACAGGCTGGCCAGGGAGCTTTGTTTTTGTTTTCTATGAGGCTCCTAATTCTTAGGAGTTATCTGGAGATAGTTCCTCTGTGACATACCCTTCAGCAAAGCTGATAAATAGTGAAGAAGTAGAGAGACAAGTAAGAAATATTTTTTAAATTGAAAAAAAGAAGTTTGTAACAAACCATAGCAAGGTCAGTAACTTAGATGTTGAATTAACTTTTTTGCTTTCTGTTACCCAAAGTTTCCATTCTGCCTGTGTAGTTCCTAACACATTGCTGACCTTATCAGAGAAGAGTACTATAAGCACATTTTGGAATTACTACAGTTCTTGATCTATTCCTTTGCATAGGAATAATCCCCCTGATTGACCTCCCATGGGCATTTAAGACCCACAGAACACACAATTGATACCTGCATGGAAATATCAGAAATAAAAAAAAAATATGCTTTTTCATTAGACCTTGATTTCTGGATACTATATGTGACCATCTCTTTCCAGTACAGAAAGGGACCTGTATGCAGTGAGAAACTGTGCATTTTATTTGCAGCTGGATTTTAATGGAGCAGGTTTAAGTAACTTCCAGGTGTCTTTGGAAAGACTTGTCAGAATTTTCCTCTGAAAAGAATCTAGAGATATTCAGGAAATAGCAATAACTTTAATAAATCATAAACTGAAACCAGTGAAAGCAGGAACTATTCAGTAGCATGAGGTTGAAGGAGGAGGGGAAGAGAGAGAGAAGCAAATATGACAGACTATGAGTTGTGTTAATAAAAGCATTTTGAAATAGAACACCTCCTGTTGTGAAAAATTACTCAGAAAGGCAACAATTATTTCAAAAATTATCCTGGAGCACAAATCTAATGACAAAATACCTGCCCTTGCCACAGGTGAGCAGGTCATATTTTGCCTGACATATCTCCCAATGAATGGGTGTGTACATATACTTTTATACATAGCTGTATGTATTGGAGAAAATAAAGGTATTTGCAGGAAGTGTACTGTGAAATATCAGAAGAACTGTCTTTTTATATAAAAAACCCCAAACTTCTTCCTTTTAGGGATGCATTTTGCCTGAAGTTCTTACTTTCAAATTTCCTCACTCTTTTGCTGGCTCAAGAACATTTCGCAAAACAGGAAATATCTATAGTTCCTAGTCAGAGCCCAGAGCCAGCTCACAGAGTACACATGAAGTTGTGTGAGTGCTAGCGGCTTTTCTGGACTTTGTTGCAGTCCCATTTCCACATTACTGAGGGAAAAGTGATTTGTTGCTGGAGTACCGTAGAATATCTGATAAATCATTGCTTTATAACAACAAACTGCTTTTAAGGTTCTCTACCTGTACTCTCAGAATAAGAATTCAGTTCCCAAGATGTAGCTTTTAAAAAACTCCACAAAAATAGACCTTTATAAATGAAGTAAGAAAAGAAAATTCTTGTTTATTATAATGGCAGTCAGGAGGTCAGCTTCAGTTATCCCCACATAACCCCACTGAACTTGCTCAACGGGGATGCAGTGCTGCAAGCCAGGGCAGAGCTTTGCCCAGTGTGTAAATTTCAAGAAGAAACCTTCCTTACAGAGCTCAAAGGAATCCTTGTGCTTTCTGAAGGAAAGGTATAAAGGGGTGCTTGTTAATACTAGTCAACACAGCTCACTTTCTGGAAAAAGAGAGGGGATCTTGGTAAGAACCTGTGGCAAGGCAAAATTTCTCCAAAAGAAAAAAGAAGCCAACCAGAATTTAAAAAAACACTACCTAGTCTGTACATCTTTGTAATTGTATGTCACACTCCGATGGGATTGACTTTCTGCAGGAAACTCAGTGACTGACACTATCATGTAGTGCTTTTAACTCTTCATCGCATTTTTTCTTCTTTAACATAAAAATTATTCTTTTCAGAAGTTAAAATGGAAGAGTTTCTTTTTTTACAAAACCTTACACCGTGCTAGTATTATTGCACTATCTGTGTGAGTCCTATTTATCCCAAACCCTAAAAATGGCTTTAAACTTTCACCTGGAAGAGAAGGAAACAAGAAGCAGTGTGTCTGTGTGTGTGATGAGAGAAAACAAGATATTTTGTGCGACTTTGAGAGGAAGTCACATTTATTTAAAGAATATTGAAGTCACCTTATATTTGCAGGTGTCTGTAGGTTTGACATAAAAGCAGGAGTTGATGGTAACCTATCTTTTTTAGTATTTTGCCACCCTCACAAAAGAAAGCCCATACGCGCACCATGTCAATCATTTGGTCTTGATTAACTCCAGGAAAACATGCAAGTGAGATCCCTTCACAGGTTAAGCGGCACAGCCCCCGGGCACCCCGTTCTGACCGTGAAGGATGCTGGAGCATGGATGGGGATTCCAGTTTGTCGCCGCTGCTGCCCCCGCTGCCCCTTGCCTGAGAGGGCTTGTTGTCTGGCAGTGTGCGGCCGCATTCCCTCCTCCCACGGCTCAGCGCTGAGTTAAGCGGCTTCGCGGCTCTGTGACACGCAGCTGTACGTGGGTCTGTACGCCTGCACCGAGGCTCTTCTTACCCCCATTCTGTCCCAGTGCACACTCAGCGAGACATCTGCATTGTTCCTTGGGCTCTGCATGCCTGCAGAGGGGGCCAGAGAATTTGTCAGTCTCTGACTACCTAATCCCACTGAATGTCTCATTTTGGAAAACCTGGAAAGTACAGAGACAAAGGGAAGCAGTGTCACTCAATGGTTTGATATAGCATTGCCCTCCAAGGCAATCTGCTCATCACAGTTTTTGCTTTAGTAACTCAGTATCCATTTTCAGTGCGCTCAACTCTGAAAATAACACTCATTTTTCTTGTTTTCAGTGATTTATATTTTTCACTTCAGCTTTTGTGGCATGTGTACCAATAAAGTATTAAAGACCTTTGTACTTTTCAAGAATTTGTCAGAAGCTAAATGCATTATGACTTTTCCAAAACAGTATGGAAATCATGATCCATCTGTAAATTCTCTGTATACCACAGTCATTTATTACTTCATACTGAAATTTGAAATATGAGAACAAAGCAGAGGCAAAGCCAAATAAAAAAGCCACACCAGAAAGGAACATCTGCAAAATTCTATGAAAAGAAAAAAAAAAAGCTCAAATGTTATGAATTAAACCTTTTCTGACTTTTCTTACAGCTGCACAACCTCACGCTCAGCAAGACAGGAAAGACTATCTAAATATTTCCTATTCGATCTTCAGAAGAAGAAGCCCATACCATTTTTTTGAAAACATTAAATAAAAGTCTGTGTGCTGGCATACTCCAGAAAATGTAACAGCTGATAAAGAATAAAATTGTGAATCATAAAATGCAATATAAAGTGCAAGTAATTTCAACTATTGTCTTTAACATAGTCTTTACTATGGCTACAGTTGACTTTGCTAACAAGTGGTAAGGACCAGTGGAGAAGATGCTGCATCTCACACCCAGAGAGCATGCAAAAACTTTTGCAAAAGCCAATTTTTTTATTGGAAAACACCAGTTTGTGGAAACTGAAAGTGCTCATAAGAATAGGTTTCTGTGACTTTTAATTTTGTTAAAGAATCCAGTGTTATTAAAAAAGTAATTACATGTGCCTTTTCAAACACTTGTCTTGACAAACGGAGACATTATTGGAGGGGAAGGGGGAGAATGACAAAGGAAAACCCAGGCTGAAATAGTAAAAATTGAGAAGTCAGTCTTTCATCTGTAAAGTCTTTCAGTCTGCTGGTTTATTGACCTTTTCTAAAGCTAAAGCTTGTCTTAATGTTTAGGAAAGGAAACCTCAAAAATCTGGAGAAATATCCCAGATAAACTGTTTCATAATCAGTAACTGACTGCTTACATTGAAATATGGTCTATATCACTGAACTCAGTGTAAGAAGGATTGGGACTTTAAATACGGCAAAAAATTCTAGCCACAGAGGAGATACTACAGAGCAAAACACATTTCAGGAAGATTTTAGGTGGTAAAATCCTAGATTACATATATACTGATTTATGAATTAGTGTAAGAAAATTAATACATGTATTTCTCTTATCAAGCATGTAACATTCCTCAATACACTTTCTAATATCAGCATAATAATTATTTTGACAAACACTAATTCCAAATTGGTCTTGTTTTGTATATTACTGACTTCCATATTGTAGGATTTTGCAGGCAGATATTGTGTCAACGTATGTGGCCACACTCTGCATCCAGAAGAAAGGAGTTTGAAAAGTTGTATATCACAACACTGAAATATGCTGTGAAGCCTCTCTCTCTGCAGTGAAGAATGAAGTGTTCTCATGAAAAGTTTTCTACCTAAGGACTACTCACACATCACAGCTATCATAGCATTTGCTATGCAAAATGCCCTGTGAAACTACACTTTCAGTCTTCCTTCATTATACATTGCTTTAGGGACCCTTAAGCAAGAATATATCTTGTTTCCAATAATTGGCTAGAAACCTGAAAGGTATCTACAGCATCTGCATAATCTTTAAGGAAAACTATAATGAAAAATAAGCAGTTGTGCCAGCAAGAGGTATACCAGTAGATGAAAACTTTTCCTTATGCTTATGTACATTTTCACTTAAAGTTTTTCAAGTGAAACCAGAATTTATTTGTAAATATGTCACTTTTCCCAAAAGCTAAAGCTATTGTGAAAGATATCGCTGTTTCTAGCAGTGACACTGAAGTGACAAGCATCAAGAAGGAAAAGTCCACACTATCAGATAAACATACAAGATGAACATTATGTGTTTGTGTTAAACATCTTATACCTTTACCATTGCTATTAAATACAGTGAATGATGTGTTTGTATATAGGGTTATATTTTTGACAAAGTAGATTTTTTTGCAAGCCAAAGGTTGGTTATTACTATATTTACACAGACTATGCTGTTATCAACTCTGGAAGCACATGTCCATATCAAAGAGGAAGAATCTTTCTTGAAAAATGAAGCTGAAGAAAGATTTAAAAGCATGCATCGAGGGAAATAAGAGATTTGCAGGATCAAAATAATTAAATAGAGAAAGAGCACACCGATTTTTTTTCACAGCATATTAAAATCATGCATAGAAATGAGCTGCCTGACAGGTCACAAGCTGGGCTTTATCACTGTCCTTTTGATCACAGAAAGATGGGGGAGAATGTTCGTAAGTTGTTATCAACACACTAAAAAACCACCCCTGTTCTCTACCTCTAACTTACTCATTCTTCAACGCTAAACTCACTGGGGTGCAGGAGCACCGTTGTGCTGTGCTAGTCAGCCTGCAGGGGAATGGAAATGCTGACAATGGCAGTTATATTCCAGACTATAAAGAACCATATGTCAAAGCTGCTGATAGTAGTGACACCTCTGTTACCAGCTGTTAGCCACGCTCCAGCCTTCAGATCTTTACATATATATAGTCAGGGTTGCAGTTTCATGATATTAAAATATTTCTAAAATCCTTGAGAAAAATTCTATGCTAAATACAAGAAAGAGTATGGACTGCATAAATTGAAATGTTCACATTAATTTTCATATATAGGGACTTCCCTCAGCTGGCTCAAAGGTTTATGTGCTTTGTGGCCAGGGTAAAGAGAATTGCTGTCTGTATTTGCAGTTCAACTTGGCAATGGAGTAGCAAATAAACTTTGCTTGTGGCTGCTTTCCAAAGTAAACAGAACTTTTATCTCTACTTGAAACTTTTATTGAAACAATGAATATCACATCTAGCATTCATAAATTCCTTCTGTCCTGCACTAAAGTGGAGTACACAGAAGGATAATTTGGGCAATTAGCTCAAACTAAAACCCCAATCAGAGGAAAATTTGTGCATAGTGCAATGTGTTACTGTGGAGGGGTGATCAGATCTTTTGCTCCTCTGTCCACCCTCTTACAACTCTACAGTCTCCAGAATAAGAAACTTGACTCAACTGCAGTTCTCCTGGGACTCTGCTCTGGCATGGCTCCTTTTCTTCCATTCACAGTGAACCTCCTTTTAGAAGTCATATTCTGTCCTGGAATCTAGTTTCTTATTTTGAGTCAGAAAAATACTAGCTCATTCTTCTCTTTATTCCACAGTATGTGATATGCAATTTTTCTGATGCTATCAAATATATTTAACATCCCAATAAAAGTATTGGAAATGAACTTTTAAAATATTTAACTCTAATATAAAACTTGAACTCTCCTGTATATATATATATATATATATATATATAAAAATCTACTTAAAGTTGGATCCCTGATATTTGACACTGGTAATATACTGTTCAGTGTTTCCAGCCATTTATGGATGTGTTCCAGATATGTCCCTGACACATAAAAGAATTTTATGCTGTTTGAATACTCTTATAGTAGCTGGAAGCATTTTTCAACAAAGGACCTCACTCAAGGTGACGTATTTGGTGAAGAGGCTTTGCAAATAATTCTTCATGATACTGTACTATACTACTGTACACTGATAATGTACATGTCAGAGCTGTTGTACTCAGCACAGATGTTCCACCAATAGAAGTACTTCAAGCTGAGAAACTGCTGGCCAATAATCATACATTATTAAAAAGGAACCCTGCTTATGTACCAACAGCTATTACAAAATGTGAAGAAGCTGAAATAGATGCTATTCATGCTATGAAACTGAAGCAAAGAACAAAGCTCCAGTTTTGTGGACAAATAGGAGAAAGATTCTAGAGAATGCCAACTATAACGTCTTACTTCTATTCTTTTAACAAAACAAAACCAGGCATTTCAACTGCAGACAGGCATTGATTTGCTTGGGGAAGTTGATTGTCAGAGGAAGACTCAATTTTGTAGCACATTTGCTTCCTTTCATGTGGCAGAGGAACTACAGCAGGTCTATCTTGCGGGCCTGTCTCACTGCAACCGGATCAGCCCCTGTCAAACCAGAGCATCCAGGAAATTAAGGAATGACACACTAAGTCTATTGGTTTGTCAGTGCAGAGCATTTCCTTCCTCCCTTGTCCAGGTCATTTGGAAGGACAGGAACATTTCCAAAATCTCACACTTTTCTTCAAAATGCACTATTTTCATGTGCCACTATCTCATTTATCTATCTATACAAAAATTAGTGCTTTTATTCCAGCTATTGCCCACAGAAGCAGAGTCAGAATGAAATTTTTAATGAGCACAGGGCTCCAATGCTTTTATTACAAAATATAATTTTTCAGTGCAGTGCATTTCTACTTACACCTGTGCTACCATTTCTTTGTTGCTGGAAGTCATCTGAAAAGAACACTATGTAACAGAAGATGAGAGGTAGGCAGAAGCACAGCCACACTGATGTGGGCATTACTAGGTATGCAGCCATAGTGAAACTCAAGAACCTACATAAAAAGCAAGTCAGATAATTGGATGTTAGCCTGAGGTAGTATTTGTGTTGCTGTGACAGCACAGGCAGCTCAAGATACTGGCATTTATCTTTCAAACGTGACCTAATTGGCATTTCTTTCAGTAATGCTAACTGTTTTAACTGGTCCTTATATATCAAGCTGTTACTTAATGTCAGTTGAATAACATCTGCTCCCTGTTCATGATGAAGTGTTTCAAGCTTGAGAAAATTTTCATCATATAATGATTCCTGTAGAGAATTTGCCCTGGTCTTTCTGTCCTGTGTGCTAGGAGGAATGGCAGTTTGCAGAAGCATGTGTTTTACCTTATCTGCAGCTGCAATAGATTCTCCAGAAGTCAAGAAGCAGAAAGGGACCCAGTGGTTACAGCAACTACACTCAATACTCCCAGTGCCTCTCTGCATTAACACATTTGATTTTGGACCTCTGTTCAGGACTAGATTTATAAGGATGCCCCAGCCTTTGGGTCTCAACTAAAAATAACTAAGATATTCAGAGAATGGAACAGAAATAATATAGAAGTCACACAAACTTTAACTTAAAATAGTTTGTGGAGAAAAAAATTCTCCTTCCATGAACATGGAGAAAATCACATCTCTTTCATCATCCCACGATGAATGCAATCAGAAATTGGCACTGAATATCATGTATAGATACAAAGAAACAACAAACAAAAAGCATTGGCTCAGTTCTCCTCTTCTGTGCAGCACCTACAACTTCTGTTGTGTTTTTTCCCTTTTTTGTTATGGTATTGCCAATCCTGAATGAAAGAGCTTACAAATATATAAAAAGATCTGGATGGAAATATAATACCTGTACTTTTGTAATCTGTCATTTCTAAAAACCCAAAACACCATGCTTAGCTTTTTCAAATTGAAATCTTCAGTTATGCCCCAACCACAAAAACATGCCTATACTATCATGTGGATCCCAGCAATTACAGTTTGTTTCTGTGATCTTAACTGTATAAAGTCTCCAAACAGTTATTTTGGACAAAACACATTCCTATGTTATTATTAAACCTTTTAAGATCACTTTCTATGAATTCTACTATTTGAAATAAACAGGTTGGTATTTCACAGAGAATTAAAAAGTAGTACTGTAAAAAAAACCTTGATAGTACCCAATTGGCTTTGTTTTGAAGAAAGCGTTATTAGGCAACAGTCTTAAATTAACACAAGTATCTGAGCAAGGTCTGGCAGGGCTTTGGCTGTTTATGTCCTGTCCATAGGTGCAGGTGAAAATTCCAGACAGAAACAGAATGGAAAATTAAATTAGTATCATTCTAACTCTAGATTAGTGTGGCATGGAACCAAAAGCAGAGAGTAGCAGTGACAGAAAAAATAGCCAGTACTTCTTCAAAAAGAAAATTACCTCTGCTAATATTTATGGCATGAACTTTTATTTCTTATGAAATTTGTATCTACTCACCCCATTTTTGCCTGAGGGAACTTACTGCCTTGGTGATGTCAGATTTCTTTAAAGAGACATTGCACCTCAGTAAGAAAGAAAAAAAAATCTTCACTTGAGAAATGCAAAACAAAAGTGGGAAAGATTTCATTTTCTTGGTCTTGACAATGACTTTTTCAGAGGAAAAATGCATACATTTTTCTTTGACCAGGCTGTTTGTATTATTATTGCTTACCCAGGCAAGTGCTTGAATAAACATGAATATCAATTACCAAAACTAGGATAAATATCCTTTTTCATGCACAGTAATACCGATTCATTTGTTAACCTGTATTCTTTTTTCAGAGTTTAACTTTATGCAGCTGTCAGCATTTCATCCTAATGATTTTTAAACTTGTATGACCATAAAGCAACCTTGATGCATTTATTCAGGATAGATTATTCCATAATGCTTTCTTATAAATCTCTTCTTCAAACAACAGGCCTGAATTTTGCTTGAGTACTGCAAATGAATTCAGCTTGATGTTTGATTTAAGAGGTATAAAATTCCATATCTAAATGAAGGGCATGCAGCAACATGATGGACAAAATTCTAGAATAGCAGGATATTCTTTCATATACCACTTTAGTAAAGATGAATACATTTTTTGTTTAAACATTTTCAACATACTGCCTTCTGTTTGAAGTTGATTCCAGACAAAATGAAATCAGAGTCTCTTTTGCACTTTGGTGTATAAAAGATGATAGAGACAGGATTCTACCTACCCCTGCAATTCTCATCCCATTAAAGACTGGCTACTGGAAACTCTGGCTTCCTGACTACCAGCAAAATCATTCAGATCACAGAATGTGTTCTGGACAATCTCTTTTCTAGGGATGAAAATAAACAACAGAGGTCTGTACAAAACTAACTGCCTTTTTTTCTGACTACTATTTCTGAAGTATGGACCCAAGTCTAGAAGGACAGTATTCACAAGTACAAGTAAAATAAAGGAAGATTTATGAAACTGGTTGAGCAATGGAGGACCACAAATTCATTAACTTCCATGCATAAGAAAACTCTTCAAATAGAGATGCATTCTTTTTGTATCAGATTCCATAAGTTTCTGAGGTGTGAATAATCATATCTAATTTATGGGTGCACTCACGTGTTTAAATTATATGAACTGTGTTCATAAAAAACTGAAAATAATAAATTCAAATGAAATAGGCGGCAATTGTTCAGAAATTTTGGTGGTTGTGACACAGCTGGTTTTGGCTGAGACTTTTCTGGGCCTTGTTCTATCAGCAACAGATTTCCAGTAAGAATCCTGGGCCTTTGAAAAGTGCAAGGATGGCAAATTTGGTGGCATTAGTCTTATATTCAGATTTGGCCATGTTTAAGACAATTATATAAATTGAATGGTAGTCCTGTGGTAGTGCAGCACAGTCATGATCCAGCCAGTCAGTCAAGAGTGGTGAGAGATCACTATATGATACAGCACAACAGTCTCATTAGATCAGATCCTCAAATGTGTTTTACCTTTTAAGAAATGTTCTGTCTTCCTCACTAAGCAATGCCAGGAGAAACTGTTTCAGATGGGAATGTGGGCAACATGTACTCTCTCCATGTAGTAGCCATTCTGTTTTCCCTGTCATGGGGATATATGGATTTCATTTTGTCACTCCACTCACGACTGAGAACAGTAGGGATTTTCTGTTTTCTACTAAAAACTGTCAGTTTTTATGGAGGCAGAACAAGCTCTTTATGGAAAAAATTAGGCTTACATTTGTCTTTAAAAAAATAATCTAAATAAATTGCAGAATAGAAACTTCTAGATAAATTCCTCTTAACCTTTGACACTTGGTCTACATTTCCCTCATTTTTCAAGACAGATTTTATCAATAGTCCTCTTTTCTATGTACTGGTAAATGTCTGCATAACTTAGAAGCCACAGGTATCCAGGAGAGAGAGAAGGAACAAGCAGTTACCTGATTGAGACAGAAAATAGCAAGAGTTTATGAAAGGTACGATGAAGGTTTTCATGCGGCATAGTTTATCCAACTGTGAAAACATTAGTTGGGATATTCGTGAGCGGGTGCTCAGAGCAACTTTGGCCACTGACCAGGATAAATGGTCCAAGCAGAGACGCTGACTGCAGATTAGTTACATTTAGAGAAGACACAAAAGAAAAAGAAAAACATAACCCAAGAGAGAGCAGCATGTGGGTTGAGAGATTAATCAAGCATTTCCTGAGTTACTTTTCCCTGTTCCCTGTTCCTCAGTGAACTCTACTCTTTCCCTTATTCTCAGCTAATCCCACCTTGCATTGTCCTATGGGTTCACACTATCTAAAGTTGTAAATGTTATCACATCCCTTTCTTCATGATGTTCTCTGGTTTGACACAGTGATATAATGGCTAGAAAAAAAAACTAATTGCAATACAAGGAGGGCACAGAATTCAACTCTATCACCACAGCTTTTCATTGAAAGTATTATTTTAAGGTCACAAATAAAACACGTATGGCTTTTCTCCTTCATGTGACATCTCCCTGAATCACACTTCCATGACATTTTCCACACTCTGAACGTAATTCTTATGTTTGTTTCATATGTGTGTAAATTTGCATCTCAGACCATCTTTCTGCACTGATCAGTACTCCAGACTCACCACTGAATGCCCCTCTGAGACCTTGTCAGTCATCCCATTGCCATTACGAACCACGTGCAAGGAACAAACTGAATGAGATTTATTTCAGGCAAAGTGAGAATGAGTTTGTTTAGCAATCTTGACAGGCTGGAAAGATCTCCATGTTCCAGTACACTTCTTTGTATATTAACTTTTCACCCGTTTTGGATCTGGCTGAACACTTTTATACAAAACCAGTATTTTGCCACAATATAGCATGGAATAGTTAAAAGCACAGTAAGAAAATTATATCCTAAAACCAAAAGAAAGCTGACATATCCTGAAATCTATATGGAATTGGATACTCTTGTTTGCTCTTGATTTTACGAGCAAACTCTTCATCTACCATTCAAAGTACAACGTGAAACATGGGGTACCTTGGGTTATTTTCATTGCCATATATCAGAATGTTCTTTAATTGCTGATAATTCCAGAAGCAAGCTGGAGATCATTTAAGTATTAGGTATAGCATCCTTAACTGCTGAAGTAATACTGCACAGAAACCACTGCAATATAAACCTACCACAAAGACAGTTGAAGGTTTGCAGTATTAAGGCCATGCTCTGCTCATCACTTTTCATATCACAGAAATGTGCAACTGCAAGAGACCTTCCTTGCAGAACTCACCCTTAGTGCATACAATGAGGCATCATCAGCTACACTCACAATGAGGTTCTGTCTGAACTTATCTCCAGTTGTGAGGGATTGCAAAGCCTCAAAAGGTAGCCTGATGTAGTCATTGATTTCCATGAAGGTACTCTAAATTGGGTTTGCTATTCATTTTTTTCTGACATCTAAGCTAAATATTCCTGTTGCAAATTAAAGAGTGGTGTTCTTATGATTTCACAGTCAAAGTACAGAGAATCAGTCCTCCAACCAACTTATGTACATTGGAGAGTCTCACAGTGTAACCTGACATTTGATGACCTTTTTCACAGATCTTTAATAATTTCGACTTTACTAAAACATGTTGACATTTTCAGCTGTGCCAACTGCAGTGTTTTTCCTCAGCAGCTTATAATGTTCTCCTATGGAAAGTCTGTGATTAAATGCACAGTAAAGGCCTGCACTGAAAATGCACCATACTTTGGTTATTTAGTCTTGATGTATTTTTCTTCTCCCTCAGTTAATCTGCATGGATGGTACTTCAGTCTGACATACCATTTGAGTATTTCTATTAATATTTACCTAACAAAATAAAAAAAAAAAAAAAGGAAAAAAAAAATAG
>VXBX01005109.1:168127-218152 GCA_013400415.1 Scytalopus superciliaris
ATAAATTCTGATTTGGGTCAAGCAGATTTTGAAGAGTTGAATTAATTCTGAATTTTCCAAACTGAAAAACAGATTGGAACAAAAAAACCCAACAAACCCCAAAANTAACAGCTTGGAAGAAAAAATAATGCAAGCTCTTTTTTCAGAATGTTCACATTTATGGAAGGATTAGTAGGGCATATTTCTATCACTTATCATAAGCTGGATTTTCCTAAGTAATTGCTATGCTGAGTGCTCAAATCTATTTCCTTAAGTATTTGTTTTATCCCAATAAACTTCTTTGTTGTCAATTTTTTTATGAATATATACCAGATTTCATCATAATGGTTGATGCAATTTATATTTTCTGTTTAACTGAGTTTTTGAGATCTCATATATTAGCAATAATGTTCAAAAATTGAAGACAAAATGTCTTGATCACCTGAGAAATTCTAGCATCTAAATGCCTAAATTGGTCCATTTTTATACAGCTAGTAGAAGAACATAGTTTAACAATTCTGAACAAGTTAACTTCAAAATATTACTCTATTTAAGTTTTTCTTGTGATATTCCTAGAACAAAATGAGGGGGGGAGGGGGTTTGGCTTGTGAAAATGACCGAAATAATTTGGTTTCATTAAAATAATTTTTAAATTAATGAATCAATACTGCACCATTATATCTGCAGTAGTATTGCAGCTCCTAGATCTTGCAACTCTTATATAAGTTATGGGAATTATAGGCCATTTGGGCATCCTATTTAAGATTATAAAGAATCAAAGCAATGTCCTGAAGGAGCAATGCAGTCATTTTATATAAAGATATATCTATTANCCTAACATCCATTAAAAAGTTTAGTTTGTAAAAACTGCATTACCTATGGAGAAAATATTGTCACGTGAAATTTCTAACCATTCCTAGTTTAAACATTGTATAAAATCCTGCCTCTGCCAATTAGACATGCATCAGTCCCTCAGCACAAAGCCATTTTTCCATGTGATGTTCTAATCCAAAAGGCACGACACTCATGAAAAAAGCACTGTGTTTGCATAGTGAATATTTACTTATTCTTTAGGTTGTCATTTGTGGCTTTATGAAAGAAGAAATGTTAGAAAAGAGAGAAAGGCGTTCTCTTGCAAGTAGAAAGGGATGCAGAAGATTATAATATGAAGTACAACATAATCATGTATTTGCTCCACAAAACCAACCTCAGAAATATATAACAGAAATATATACATCCATTTTGAGAGTTACAGCAGATGTTCACCTATTTGAAGTGAAGGCCAACAGCTCTCACCACTCCCATAAAGTACTGCCTAAGAAGAAAAAAATCAACAACAAAGCAAAGAAAACCAAACAACAAAATCAAAATGGACACAGGGACACTTATCCTATCTATGGATCTCAGTTTCCCAGCTCCTCAACTTGAGGCTTTGGGGCTATAAAATGACCTAAAAGAGCTAAAAATATTTAGGATATGCAGGTAGCTGCTCTGTAACTTGCTTCAACCATTGCATTACAAGAGTTTTGAAAATTGTCATGCTGCAGTATAAAAGCCCACATTCCTTTTAAATGTCACCTGCAAAGCGAAAAGAGGAAGGAAAATTGTTCCTCCCTTCTATTACCTAAAGATTGGGTAATTTGCCTATGAAACTCCCACCAGGTTCCTCTTCAGCCTGACAGAATGCAAATATGTATTGGTAAGTCAGAGATGTGCATGTTGGAGTCCATTGACACGAGCAGGTGTGCAATTTCCATTAGAGAGATATAGGCTAAAACTCAGTAAACTATGTGGAGAGAGAAAAAGCTCAGGCAAGACTCCACGAGCACGGAATAGGTTATGGATTGGCAGTGCATCCCTTGTGAGGCAGGCAAGGAGGTGAGTGCACTCAGGAAAAGGAGGGGAAAGTATTCCTTACGTTAGTACCACCAACAGTGTTCTCATCTGCAAAAATGAACTAGACATGAGATCTCTGCAGGTTACCAACATTTGAAAGGTCTATTTCTGGATTATAAAAGCCCAAATTGCCATTATTAACATAATAATAAGATTCTCAGACATGAAAATACACCATTTGCTTGAAGGACAGAAGAGTTTTTGTCTTTCAATTGTCCTTTTAATACACTCAAATTAAGCAGCTTTGAGGGAGGATAAAGAGAAAAATGCTCTAGTTGTAAATAATGTTCTGGGCCAGGTAGTCACAATATGCTGTGTAAGTCCATTTCCAGTCTTCCTTTCTTGCCCACCAAAAGAATCCTGAGACTTCTACACCTAAATACTGTTGTTCAACTAGTTTTATGGATACATAAAATGGTGTCTTAATTATAAGAAATTCATTGAGAGCTACCAATTGCACCACCTGAAAAATTCCCTACTTTACAATTCAAGAAGATGAAATTATATTTAATAGTTATAAATTCTTTCAGAAAAATAAATTGGAGATTGTGTTCTGGGAATACTGATGGAATCCTCTTATTAAATATAGATATATGTTTGCATTCACAGTCTGCTAGAACCAGCTAGCTTGCCACAATGAATCATATTAAAGATCAAGGAGCAATCAGTTTCCATCTACAGAAGTGAATAATGATTGAATAATCTTTTTGGATGTTGCCAGTAGTAAATATCTCCAGATTTTGGCTCACATATCTTTCCCTTAATGTCTAAGGTGACAAGTAAATTCAGCTCGAAAGATGTATGAAATACTAGTGCCAGCAAATAGTCAGTAGACTCAGCACATCCATCAACACCATGCATTTGTCCTCAAAATTGGATTATGAATTTTTTGTCCTTCAGGTCTCCTACTATCCTATTCTAAAAAAAAATAGTGAGAAAGAAGACTATATTTGTCTGCCTAGCAATTTTTTTTGTTCTTTGCTTTAAAAAGCTATTTCTCCCAAAATGAAAGTGTCTGTGTCTCTCTCATGACACTTTCAAGACTTGAAAAAATATCCCCAGATATGCACAGTAGTCAGTCTATGGATTCCCATTTTCTGCTAAAGCAATCACTTGAACACGTAAAACTGTATTTGAGTATTGGAAACATCCTGAATCAGGTAAATTAAAAATTATTTTTACAGATTGGAAATATTTATTGTCAGTGCACTATGTATCTATGTAGATTTATTTTATTTCCCACCAGGATCAATGTGTGATGCCAGATAAAAAGGCCTATGAAGGGAAAATATCATTACAGTGCCAAGAGTTTCACCTCTGAGACTCTCTGTGCATTAACTATCCAAACTGCTGACTACTACTTACTTCAGCTGCATCTGAAGTATTGCACCTATAAAAAAAATAAATCTCAAGTTTACTAAACATAGTCTCTAAAACATGTAAAGATACATCCTTTTGAGCTCATTTACATAGTTAATGAGTGAATTTAAGAAAGAAAAAATGTGTTTTACCAAGATTATAATTAACAATATCAGTTTCATCATGAAGTGATAAACACTTCATGTTGTACCACAAAGTTGGTATTTTCTACAGAGTCAGAATGATCTTCAATAGAACCTGAAAATCACCTTGCTACCAGATACAACCCACAGACTGTCCATTAAGCAAAGCATCTGAGTGTTAAATATTTCACACCAGTTAAAATTTTAGTACAATTTAAATTAATTTTGCTTTGGATGCTGTCTAATTTTGGGCTGGCAATCCCATCATGTTCTGTTAAGGAACTGCAAGGTGCCTACCTCCAGTGAGACACAGACTGGACAAAAGCCAACAGGAAATTTAAGTTTCACATCCTACTTTCACTTGAGATGAAATCCTGCCCCCTCTGGAAGTTCGGGGGAATTTCACTGCTGACTTAAATAGGAAGGCTTTAATCTGTAAATAAAAGAACATGTATTTATCAAGATCCTATAATTTTGTATCCTGTTGGCTGATACCTTTTAAAAAGGAAGTGAAATCTCTTCAGTCACAGTCCTTGGCTTTCCAAACCTCAGGAGGTCTAATTAGTAGAGAGAAGTTTAAACAGCTATATTTTGCCACTTAACCAAGGAAAACCATTTTGTACCAGACACATAAAAAAGCACATTTAATTATGACAATGAATTTTTGAGCATGAAGGAAGTTCAAGTTGCACGGTTAAAAAGTAAAATTCTCTCATACAGCACTGTTTGGCTTCATGGGCTTTTATACTCTTATCTGAACAACTCACATTAGCTAACTGAACCATGTAATAATTTATCATGATTTTCCCTTTCTAAGTAGGGAAAAAAAACATACCTATTTATACGTGCTCTACTCATTTACTTTTCAGATTACTCAAACTGAAATCCAACAAATTTCAGTATTTTAATGACTGCCATCAAACACTGAAAAACATTTAATGATTCTTTCTGCTAGAGCCCTTCTTAGTTACAGAAGGAACCAAGTTCAGTGCTGTTACTTAGTTATGTTCTAAAACATTTCTTGGACTCTCTACAATCATTTTACTCTCATAGAGTGGATGATGCATCCAGCATGACTAGTTCAGATTCTGGATGCACACTCTCCTGACTTTATAAAGCATACTTATCATCTGTCAAGCTCAGCTTGCTAGGGTTTTGTCTACGCTGTAACTGGAATGGAAAAAGCTAGGACATCCAAGCAAAAGGTTTGCTATTAAAAAAAACCCAAAAAACCAAAAACCAAAACAAACAAAAACCCAAACTACCAACAAAAAACCACAACAAAAACAAACTTCAGAAGGCAGCCAATAAAGGCACTTAAAAGACACCACAAACTTAGAGGGAAATCTCAGCTGAGATGGATTTCAGAACACACGAAAAACACAAAGGAATCAAGCATCTTGTCATCAGTTGTCAAGTGGCTCTTGTAACATGCCTATACCAGATAGATTGCTCTCTTCCAAGGACAAAATAATACAGCAATGTTAATATTTACATTAAACAGGAAAAAAAATCTAATGAACCACCATGATGGAGAGAAGAGGGAGACCAGAGACTGTGATGAACATAAGTAATAAGTGAAGTAAGTTTTTGGACATGATCACTAGCATAGTCCATCTCCCTCAGATCCTCCAAGTGCTTTTTACTTCCAAACATGTCAGTATCATAAAGTCAAATATTCAATGTATGGAAATAATTGTGTGCAAAGTATCTTTTTTGCAGTTCACTTGTCCTTGGAATGATCCCTCCAGAGTTTTTACCCCACCATTCACCTCTTCTTATCTACTTTTATTGGTTTTTTTCTCTCTATTATAAAAGCTCCTTCAACCATTCTGTCATAGTGCAGTCCAACAAATGTTGTGGTGATTCCTGATATGTGTGACAATTTCCATAAAATGTTTCATATTGATTAATTTAATTATTTTTCTAAATGAGAAAACCAGGAACCAGTGTAGGATGTTTTCTGCCAAAAGATAATCTGACTCCCTGGAGTAAGTTTTCATGAGAAAAAATTATGACCAGCTCAGACTCAGGCATTAGATGAAAACAGATAACCTCTCTGGTAGGAAAAGTTTAGAACTCTTCTATCACTTCCGTTATGAAACATTATGTCAGAACAGAAGAGCTGGAAATTAGCAGTGCTGAGTACAGTGGCTGAGTGTGTAATTTCAGTATAGATTGTGGAATTGGTACTTTTGCACTTTTCTCAGCAGTCTGATCTGGACAAAGCATAGCTGCCAAGTGTGCAGAAATAATGAAGTGTTACAGCCCAATAGGGAATGTAGGTTAAGGATTTAAACAGGCGAAAAAGCGAAGTTGGAAGGGCTGATGCAGAACAGTCCAGCTGCAAGAAAAGGAGGAGTCAAGAGGGAAAGGCACTTGCAGTAATCATGGCAGAAGAGGCTGGCCAGGCCCACAGTCAGGACAGTGGCCAGTCATTTATTAGTATTTTGAAATCTGATTTCAGTTTAAACTTCAGTAAAGCCAAGCTAGTGAATCCTGCTCACTGGACTGAACAGTGAATTTGAAAAACACTAAAGCTGTCTGGAAAAGAAAAGGACAATGTGGGGCTGTGCATATCCCACAGGGAACTTCTAATGATTGCAGTAAAACAACAATAATGACAACTAACCAAACAAAAAAAAACCCCAAAACAAACCAACCAACTAAAAAACCCCAAACCAATAAGATACATCAATATATGCTCTGTAAAACTGCAAAAGAATTAGCTAGATCCTGAAAAAATGGATGACCTAAAATTATTCAAGCACCTATAATAATAATGTAGATCCTGTATGAGATAGTTAAAAGAATGAAAACTGTTTACAATAACATCTCTAAACATAGCAAGACAAGGGGTATGAAAATATTTTTCTTTGGATCATTTAATCTGTGGAATTATTTCCTTTCTTCCTGTTAGAAATACAATACTGAACTGAATGAAGCTCTGATGCAGAACTGAAAGCACAGGGAGGCAGGAAGGAAATTAAGATCCCAAAGGTAAATGGGTGTAATATCGAGAGAAACTCATAAAGTTTAGATCTACAGTATTACTATCTAGTCAACTACAGAAATTTCAGCCATTTCTATTACCTTTATTACCCTTTTTCCAGCCCTAAGATTTTAATTGGGTTTTGGATAAGCACAAAAATAATTTGATCCATTTGAAGAATGCATTGAAGAATCTGAAGTTACTGAAACTAGGAATTAAAAAGAATGATAGCTGTTACAGTATATTGAAACACATCACACAAAAGTTTGGGAACAAACAGAGAGGATGGCATGTGAGGATGAGCAAGACTGCAACATAAAGGAAATGTGGTACTACAAAACTCTCTTGCCTCATTTCATGAGTGTAATGACCTAAAGTCAGAAACTAATGTCAGGTTTTGGGTACCAGAGTGGCACGTGCTAAACACATCACAAAACTGCCATGCTTGGGCTTTAGACAGCTCAGCTACCCTCGATCATCATGCTGTGAATTCCAGGAGAAAAAAAACAGCATTTGCTGCAGAGGTAACAAAAGGGCAGCCTGACAGATTAACTTTTAGAAAAACTGGGGAAAAGATAAACAGGGCAACAAAAAAAACCAAATATAATTTGAAAGCTCGGATCTTGTAAAGTTATAAGTAAAGCACTTTGGATTTTTGAGCCTAGTAGTGGGCTAGAAAAATACTATCTTGTTACACTAAAGCTAAAGATGGAATTGGTTCAATTGGCTGCTGTAAAGGCATATCAAGAAAATATTTTTTCATAGTGGGCATTATTTTCATATGTTGGCATGCTGCATTCATCTCTCAAAATGAACAGGGTGGGGTCAGAGAGACATGTAAGAGATCAATTACTCTAATTAGAAGGGTTAAAACAGTTTGACTAAAACTATAATAACTAAAAAGAAAAACACAAAAAAAAAACCCCTCCCAAAAAACTACCAACATAAATATCACTTGCTCAGAGCAGTCCAAGAGGTAGGTATTATTACAAGAGTAATTCAAACATTTTGCTACTATACTGGAAGATCAGAGGTGTGAGCCTTTTTTGTTCAAGTCTTCCAGCATACAGAAGTTGTCTGCTTTTAACATTGTTTCCAGATGTACTCTTGGACAGCTTTCTTCTTTTATTTGGACTGATCTGAATGACCTGAACCTTGGAAACATAATTATACTCTGGGATAAAAATATTGTTCTCTGCTAATAAAGAACAAAAGGCTGCAAGGCAAAGATATGTAGTGACTTAGTATCTGAGCTGCTCTTCACCCCAGAAAAAAAGGGCAACAGGAATTTTGATTACTCCACCCATAATCTAGTTTCCAAGCATGAACACACTCCAGCATATTAAAAGAGTTAATTAGATGGCCTCTGATTCAGTCTTACAGCAATGAGCATCCATTGAATCACAGATTAGCAAATGTGCTATCTTACTGTATTTTCTTGGAGAAAAATAGACTAATTGGAAAAAATACAACAGATGCAAATAAATCAAAACTACAGACTTTGTATTTCAAGAGTGGTAACTAATCTCTCTTCTAGGGCAGGCAGGACATACTCACAGTATTAATCTATGAAGTGTAACCCTAGTAAGACGCTGGTGTGTGTGACACATGCTCATCTGTCTGCAGTAGAGTCAGTATGCAACAGATCTGTCCAGTCTGCTTTCAGCCCACACCCAAAACTCTTTGGCCCAACGGTGACAGAGGCTGGAAATGGGCTGCAAGAGCCAGGGCAATTAAACATGGCCAGTTCCCAACAGCTGTCATTCTCCAGAGCCCCATGACTGCCTTCTGGCCAGGCTGCTGCCTCCATAAAGCCAGACCTGCAGCCAGCACTTGACAGGAGGGGACTGCTGACTTCCCAGGAATAAGTATTCACTTAGTGTAGAACAGATCCCCGGAATTATCCCTCTGATCCACAAAGACTCCCGAGTTGTAGCTTAAGCAATATTGCTTTTGACTATTCAAATTTCAAGCAGCTGGATTCCATCTTCCAATGAAGAAGAAGCTAAGAATTCTACTCTTAGTTTGGTGGGAGCATATTCCTTTGGACCAAATGGAGAAATGATTAGCCAGTTATAATACAAGGAATTCTCTGGTGACCTCACATCACATACCAGGTACATAACTTTCATCAAATGAAAAATATATTTCATCACTATACAAGAAACCTTGTCAATAAAGAGAACAGCCCAGTTCCAGCAGCTAAGCAGTTTTATGTCAGTCAGTCCAGCCCAATAAAGAAATGAAATCTAGATAACACAATACTGCTCATTTAGCAGTGCTCCAAGCCTTACCACTGTCTGTTTTCATTGCTGAGTTTATTTCTACCATTCATCAGTTACTATTTTACAGCTACCTTTATTTTAGGTATCGATTATTTGGGCAATGTATTCCAAACAAAATTCATTCAAGCTACACTACTTGTGGATAAACTTAGTTCGAGACACTTGGGGCATTAGAGGAATAAAATGCTGAGAAAAGGCTTCATCTTGCTGGTGGGTACTGGGCTGTTTTTCAGGGTGACTGTTCACTGGGAAGAAACCAGTTACTGTTTACACTGAAACCAGCAATTCTGCAGTGAGCTCAGAGGCAGTTTGTGTCTCTTCTCTGTAAGAATTATTCTTGTAAGACAAAATTACTTCCTACTTTAATGTTGGGATCTGTGGTCCATTCTTCAAGAAAGAACCACACACGTGCAGGTCACAGAAAATGATAATTATTTAGATCCCTGTCTGCAATTTTCAACTTTCCTTACATATGACTAAATATGAATTCAGTGTTACATAAACATCTAAACTGAACCCTCCCCAGCTTTCACAAGTGGCATATTAAAATCACTTGACATTTTAAGTTAAGGTGCAATACAGTAGCTTTTTGAGAACTAACTTTAAAAGGTACAATATTTTTTACTGTAAATAAATCTGATTTGAGTATTCAAACAATTATCCTATGTATCACTGATTTTCATTTATTCAAACAAAAATGTTGCTCCTTCTGGTGAACAGCCATAATGAGGCCAAATCCATTTCATGTCTCCTTTTAATAATTGATGTTTTCTTTTACCTGAGGGCAAACATTAGTG
Organism: Scytalopus superciliaris; assembly: GCA_013400415.1. Classification (NCBI taxonomy): domain Eukaryota; kingdom Metazoa; phylum Chordata; class Aves; order Passeriformes; family Rhinocryptidae; genus Scytalopus; species Scytalopus superciliaris. The sequence goes on from VXBX01005109.1 coordinate 177,579, forward strand.
TTTGAACACCATAAAGTTAGTTTCCAAGCAGTCTTACTATTTAGCTCACTAAGAAAATACACAGAATTTGCTTTCCCAAGCAATTGAAAAAAAATCAACTTAGTTAATATAGCTGCTGAAAGTGAGTATCATTATTCAACTTTCTCTTATAAATATGCTCAGTGTGGCAGTGCTGAGGTAGAATTTGAGAACAGCTTTCCCCTCTTAATGCCTGATTTCTGCACCACACTTCTTTTTCCTTCTTGAGAAGGTAAAGCTGAAAAAACATGAGTTCTGCAAGTGGGAATCTCTGTCCCACCAAGAATGAAGTCAGCACTTTACAGTTGTGGAGTCAAGTATGGCTCTTTCAGAAACACTTCCTAATCATTCTCTTTTTTTGTTTGTTTTTTGGTTGGTTTATTGGTTGTTTTGGTTATGCAAGGGCAGGGAGGGTAACAATATTTCCAAAAGTCAAAGAACTAGTTGCATCACCACATAGATTTGTTCATACCAGGAACTACATTTGTCTCATTTCCTTGATATCTACAAACACAATATTTCATATCCACCACATCCCTGTCCCAAGAGAAGGTCAGCAAATGTTTGAGAAGGTCTGAAGATTTGTTATAACACTGCACCTCTGACCAGACAAATAGACTGGTGATAACTGAAGTCACACATCTGCCAGGAACCATAGCATTTTACCTGGCTGCTGAACCACTGTTGCTGAAAATAAAAGCATAGTAGAGAAGCAGAGGCCAGTGCTTTAAATTGATTGTCTCCTGCCTGTGCAGCCAGGGTGCTCGTTTTGGCTTGCCTTTATAAAAGAAATAGGCTGATATGTTTTCAGTAGGTGGGAATCAAACACACTAGACCAAAAAGTCAAAGTGAGTTGGATAAGTAAACAAAATATATCAAAGAAACTTAACTCCTTGGCAATGGTAACAGTGGATTCCAGTGGAGCTTGTGTCTGGAAAATTGGACTCCAGGGCCCAAAGGGATTAATTTTTCATATTTATTTTACTTTCCCATTGCAGATTTGGAACTTTGTACTCTTAGGTCTTTCACTCATTTTCTTTCTCCCTCTAAGAACTGGAGAGCAGGTCAAGGAAAAAAAAACTTGAAAATATGTACTAATTACACAGTAGGTTGAAAGACTTCCTTTCAACTTGCTGCTATAAATAGGACAACAAACAGAGCTATTGACATTAGTCACTATCAGAAAGGAAATTATTTCTCTGACTGCTCCACATATACTGTTTTTCAACAGCTGTATTTTAAAAGCATGAAGTTACTACAATATATAATGAGTTAACCATTCTGTCACGTTACTGTTAGGAAATGCTATTTCACAGCACAGTAAGATTACTTAGAAACACTCCTAAAAAGAGAATGTGAGCATTTACATACTGTAAGGCCGTTTACTAACAAGAACCTGATAATAATGTCCTTCTGGAACACAGTGCATTGTTTTGGGAAACCAGTAATCTTAAATTCAAACTATAAATTACAATGGCTTTTGGCATTCCATCAAAGTGAAGTCTTTGTTTGCAAGCATAGCTATTTTAGTTTTGTCTATTCCATCATCAAAAGAAACAAACCCTGTATCCTCTGAAAAAGCTAATCAGAAGAAACATGACAACTTTCAGATTGACAACTTTTAGAGAAATGTGCAAGGCTTCCAGTATGCCTTTTAGTCTTTCATTTGCATACCTGCTCTTCTTCGAGCCTAAGCAAGCCTCATGTTTTAACTGGAGTTTTACTTCTAAAAATCCTCTCTAGTCATTTTATAGAAGCATAAAACAGTTTGGATTGGAAGAGACCTTAAAGATCATCTCATTCCAACCCCCCTGCCATGGGCCAAGACACCTTCCACAAGACCAGGTTTTTAGTGTGCAAAACCAGATAAAGTACCTACCATACCAAAATAAATGTTTCTCTCTGCTAACTTCATTCAGTTCATCTAAAGCAAAGGGGAAAATCTTAATTTATTTCATTATATCCTGAATGCATCTCTAAATGAGTGCAATCTAGCTGATAAAAGTTGAATACTATTACCTCATAGTAAAAGCAGTCAAAAATAAATACTACAGCTGACTCAGCTGACTCATGCATATTCTCATTATTTTAACTAAAGTACGATTTTTAAGCCAAGTTCAGTGAAATTGGTCTTCTATTTGTAGACAGATTCTTCATGATTAAGAGGTATTTTAAGGTAACACACATTATTACGTTATGCCAATTCTCTGTCACAGACATAATTCGTTCTGATTTGACTGAAAATTTAATCAGCTGCCAGGAGAGCAAGTCCTTCACTGGTGGCATTCAAAACAGGCTCTAATACCCGAGCTGCCTTGGGAATTATAACTGACATTATTGTTACAGCTCTGAAAGCAAATACAATGCATTTCTATCTTGCACAGCTGAAAACACCAGTTTTCTATGCCTTAAAATTACTTCAGTAATCTTACAAAACAGCTTCAAACTCTATTTATGTTTAAATGAGTAAACTGCTACATGTAGATAAGCAACAACTTGAACTTAGCTGAGAGGCTTTCAGAATAGCAATTACAGTAAAAATCACAATTTTAATCTAAACCCAAACAGTTTGAGAAAAGAAGTCACCTTCAAATAAAACTATTTGGTATACAGACAGGGGTGACTGACACAACACAAAATGAAATCCTTCTATTCTACCGAGCACAGGTAAAGGCTTCACCAGAAGGTTTTATCACACTCTGGGCATCCCCGCTTCATATGAGATGTGCAGAGAGAGTCTGGAACGAAGAAAACATATAAGGTTTTCAGGTGTGCAGAAAGTTTGAAAGAACTGGATTTATCCCCTAAAGTGCAGATTGAGGAAAGGTACAATGAAGCAGCCTAAAAAATGCTGAACAAACAAGGGGGTAAGTTGCTCTTCATATCCACAAAAAGATCAGATACCTGATTTGCAATCTGCAGCCGGGCAACTTTCTAACTGTAAAGCCAATGACAATGACAAAAAAGAAGATTGCATGGTGTGTTCAGAACTTATGGTTTTCCTTTCTTGGGACAAACTTAAGTGTTCTAGGTCCTTCAAGCCTTATTTGTCACAAACCTTGTAACAAAATGAGACTGGACTCAAAAGTGCACGAGCCTTAGATAACACATACACAGACACACATGTAGGTATGGAAAGTATTCTCCTGAACAGGAATCAACAGTCACAAAGCTGGTATAAAGCTACTTCCTCAGAAAATGTAATTTGCAACTCACACCTGAGTAGGGCTTCATCAGTTTAAGACAGAATAAAATGAACTCACAGTGCCCTGGCACACTACAATACTATTGCAGTGATTGCTAATTTACCCCCTGCTTGAAATATTACTCAGAAAGAACTATTAATTAGTCCACTTTTAAGTCTGTATTCCTTTAAATCTAGTATAATAACATAATTTAGTTTGGAAAGGACCTCCAGAGATCATTTAGTTAAACCCTGTGCTCAAAAGAGGACTAATTAGATCAGGTTGCTCAAGGCCTTGTACAGTTGGGTCTTGACTATATCCCACCAGAGATCCCAACATCACTCTGGACAGCATATTTCAGTATTTAATTATTAAAGGACTTTTCATGAATTGAATTTGCTTTTCTTAGTTTGGGAGAGGTTACAAAATAGTATCTACATATTCTTAAACTTGTCTTTAGGGGAATTAACACTGACTCTCAAGAGATGTGCAAAAACACTGCTAACAGAGTAGCTCTATCAGGCCTATCATCGTGTTATTAAAATAAAAACTGCGAATGCTGTTCATAAATGGGTGTTTTGCTAGGTAAGCAGACCAAGCTTATTCTGTAGTAAGAATCACGTTAAGCTTTTCTGGGTTTTGCAAGTTTAATTTTTCTAAAAAAGATTGCTTTTAATACATTTATTAGTTAATGTTACTGAAGTGATCTAGAGCAATTAGATATTCTCTCACATACTAAATATATTTATTTTTCTCACTATTTGTCAGGGTTATTTGGGTAGAGTTTATTATATCATAGAATTGCCACCAAACTGGATTATGGAAGCCTTAAACACTACATGAAAGATGCAATTGAACTTGCAGTCACTCTGGCATGATACTGGTAAAGCCCAGGAACTGTAAGTCTAAGCTTTTATACTGCACAACCAGAGAATTTGTGAAACAAAATTCAGCTGTGTTTCCAAATCTCACATCTGAAACTTCTGCTTTATTACTGAGGATGGGTACAGTGAGTTTCCCATATGTGCATCTGTGGCCTATCACCAGAAGTTATCAGGGCTGAATTAGCCTGACACATACCCAACTCCTTTGCCTGGTTAACATATTTCACAGCTGCTGCCTGTGCAGAGTCACAGCCTGGATATTCCAGAACCAGTGTCCACCCCTTGCCTGTGCCCACCCACACTCCTACCTATAGAGACGTTTTCTGCTTTGTCTCTGAATTCTTGTCTTTCTATAGCCTCAAAGAGTTAAGCCCTGATAAGATTTTGTCACTAACTTTATTCTGTAACAAACACATTATAAAGGCATTCTAAAAGGGAATGTAGATATTATCCTGGGTGGGAAACATGGGGAATATGCAAAGGAACTGAATAATCTTTAGTAATTTCAAGAGAAAAATCAAAAACAATTAAGATCATATGGTTAGTCTTTCTAATATGTGTAGCTTAGTTTTTGTTGCAACAAGGTACACTCCACTCCTAGAAATACTTAATACAGCCATGCAGCAAAGTACAGAAACTGTTTTTTAAGTACCAGATTTTGTTCATACATTTTTCTTTTAGTGATTTATTTAAAGCAGTTGAAAGATACAGCAGTGGTTTTGCCATAATGAAAATTCCACTTCTTGTAGCACTTGTGTCTTGGCTCCATAGTTGCTGATTTGCTCCAAAATATATTACATAATAAAATTGCATTTCCAGACAGAAGTCAGTACTTTACAGCTAGATATATATCACGGGAAGCCTCTTCTGCACATTGGCTGCTAATTATATGCTATTGGTTCTTGACAGAAATACTTTCTGGATTACATTTAATTTTTGTTCCCATAAAGACATTTAGAGAAGACTCTCTAGCACAATTCCATTTTATTTTCCACACAAATCTATCCATCTTTTACTGGGACAAAGTGAGACTTTATAATGAGCAAGTAAATTCAGACTCCAGAAGTGTGTGTGCATACATATATATATGTGTGTATGTGTGTGTAAATTTTTAAAAATAATTTTTCCTGAAGTGGACAATTTGAGGTTTAAAAGGTAGTTTCTGAGGAAGGCATACATCAGAAATAGAAGAAGCAGCATGTTTAGCAGCCAGAACAATTTGATAGTGGAAAAAGAAAGAATGACCGTTTCTTAGGAAAGGTGGTGTAGCATTCAAACATAAATACTGGATCCATATGAAATTCAAGGTTATAAACAAGTGATACACAAAGAATCAGTACAATTTAATTTAATCTGATTTAGTATATGGAGATTGGATCAACTGCTATCTCTCTGATTGAATTATTTCAGTATTATTTGGCTTATTTCAAGTGAAAATAATCTGCCTCCTTTTGCTTGTATTTGGTAAAGAAAAAACTCCATCCTGGTTGTCAAAATACCACCTTCTTGGAATACCATACAAATCCTAGGCTTAACATGCAACAGGAACACATTTAATGTAATAAATGTGTTTTTAGGAGGGACTCTAGCTACATTTAATTTTTCTGGGAAAAAATATAAGTATTGCAATGCAAGGAGTAAATGAAAGGGGATGAAACTGGCAAAACATATTATTCAAGTGACCTTACACAAAAATTATGCAGTTCTTTAGTGCTTTGTCTTCACCTGTATTAAGCCAGATCTCAGTGTTACTGTAACCATAGGTAGTATTTCTCACAGTCCCAGCCAGGGTTAGGCTGCAGGGGATGGTGAAGGCCATGGAAGAGCCCACCTGTGTCCCAGGGCTCTGCTCACAAAGCTGCTGCAGCAGCTGGCACAGCCCTGGGGGAGCCAGCCCACGGTCATGCTGGTGCCCACAGCCACAGCTCCAACACTGCCATTAATACCTCCAAAGGACTTGGGCCTTGTCAAGGGAATTTTTCACTCTCCATTAAAAGGTGAATCTTTTTGAAGATGAAATTTTTAAAATTTCGAAGGGTTGTTAGTTGAGGGTTTTTCTGAGGCCCTAAAAGCAAATATTTTGAACAAATACCAGAGGAAAAAATTTGTCCCTCCCATATTCCTTCCCTTAAATTTTTCACTCTCATCCACTTTTCAGTTATCTCTTCAGATCCCATTCTCACCACAGGCAGCCCCTAGCATTCCTGTCTTGCATTCTGATACTGACACCTACAATTTAATTAAGAGATCTAGCTACAGCTGGATGTACATGGTGGCTTTGAAATAAATAAGGAAGATATTTTTCTAGCTATCATTTTTCACACACACATTCTATTTACTTTTGAATCCTTCCTTTAGGCTTTTCCATAAACATACACTACTTTGAGTATTTTATGTATGAAACTAAGGCCTGATATTCTGAAAAGCTTCATTTTCACTAATAATTATGCTTAACAAATCTACTAGTAGTCTAATGGTTTTGGAAAGCTTCCCTTTTTATAGCAACCAGAATCCTGGATCTCCTTCCCCCAAAAGTGTGAACCAAGTGGAAAGATTTTATTTTTAACCTATTTCAACTCCAATACCTCCTCACATCTGAGAAAGCTATCATGAAATCTACATGGTGTTCCCTGAAAAAAAGTGAACTTTAAATATCTTTATGGGACCCAGATGCTTCATTTAAAACAGTATTAAAAGTGAAAAAACCCACAAACCTAGAGATTTTCCATACATGCTCCCAATCTTTAGCTCTTCTTCCACCATAAAGCTCCACTAGAAGAGTGTCATGCACAGTGCACAAAGTAATAAAAGTGTATATAACTAATGTTTGGTCATGAATTTAAAGACTGAACTTAGAAGGTGGCATCTTATTTTGTGAAATCTCAAAGCATCCCAGAAGGAATAAGAGCCACCACTTCCTCCTATGCCTTTTCTAATTTTCTTGTCCCCTAATGTTCACTCTGTAAACCTCCGATCTACAGCTGGCATTATGTTCCTTTGTTCAAGGTAACTGGAGGAATTTCACAGATGTAGTGTAAAAATAAAATTTTACTTCCTTGTGAATGAGAAAGAAGTGATCTTGCCAGTGGATGAGGCAGAGCAAGCCATTGCTGTAAGAAGAAACTTAGTGCAACAGCTACTGAATCACACAGCTTTATGTCCTTTATCTGCAGCAGCAATGAGCATGGCTTTGCAGAGATCTGGACTAGATATGGGTGGCTTTGCTGGAGCTAGGTATCTACTTAGACCTCACCTGAAGTTACTCCCCAGCTCTGTGTTATCTTTGGCACTTAAACTAGCTGGACATGACAAGATGAGTAAACAGTGGGTATATGCTCCAATCACCTGGCAAAAAATGAGTAAACAAAAGGAGCAAAAGAATAGTACTTTCAGAATATTTTTCAAGGCACTTACATAATTATCACAAGTTAAAAATTTTCAGCTAAAGAATTTCATTGGCAAAATACAGATTTGGATCAAAACTCCTGATAGCTTTTGAGACCCACAAAAGCAAGCTATAAGTGTAAATGGGAAAACAAGGAAAACAGGTAGCTGTGGAAGAAGGAAAAAAAATACTCTTGATACTGGAGGAGAGGAAAAAATTATAAAACCTCCTTATTTCATAATTTAAGAAATAATAACATTGGGCATTCAAGAACATGTAACTGAAGACAATCACACGACTCCATAGTTTTAGCCCAAAACTACACAAAGTCTCCTTCAGAAAAAAATTCTAGGACCTTCCTTTAACCTCAGGAGTAATTCAATTTTGATAGGACTGATTTTAAAACAGAAGTAGAACTTCTTTTAGATTCCAGTGGTAAGTATCTGTTTATACCTAAGTATTGCAGTCTTCGTCTAGATTTTTGAAGGAATCTACTTCACTTGTGTCATTTCCTTGGTGGCGTAGAGTATTTCAGTTGCAGAGATTTGTATCTCTTCGCTCAAGCAAGACATCATATTTCTAGAGACCTTTTGGATTTCATAGGTTGCAAACGACATATCAGAGCCAAGGTTTTAGATAAACACTGTACATAAGAGCAGTGTCCTACAAAAATGAAGAATAAGTCACGAGACTTAACCTACCTGTACCTAGAAGATGGATGACTTTCACTGTTACCCAGCTTGCAGCTATCAGGCAACTCTACTATCACTCAGCCCTAACATTACCCATGACTGTTTCCTATTAAGCCATTCCTATTGCCCATTCCTTTTCTGAGACCTCTTCAGTTAAAGGAACAGAAACAGCTGTCAAACTACTAAGTAGTGTTTAAAAAAAACAAACCAAAAACCCCCAAACAAGCTACCAACTAACAAACAAACAAACAAACAAACAAAAACCCCCCACCAGTCAAAACCCACCTGCCTGTTCCAACGAATTAGCTAGATTCTAGCATGCCCCACTGGGTTCACATTTCATTTTAAATTTCTAAATATGGCCCGAGTCTTCTGAAGAAACAAAAACTCAAGCTCAACAAACTAAATTCTCTGTTCACTTCTGCTTCTATTACCCAGTATCCTAAACTGCACCTTCAAACTTGGATTACACAGATTTGATAGAAAACTTCCAGCTTTCTTATGTAGAGTGCTCTTTGCCCCACCAAGGAAGTGAGTGAGTAAATATTGCAGTAGATGGCACTTCTAAGATTACAGAGCTTATATATTTATAAGATCACCTTCACAATAGGAACTGGATTAAAAATTCTATACCTGTGTCTTGTTGTAATATTCAAATAAACAAAGAAAAAAAAGTTACCAGAATTACCAATCAAAACACTGAATTCTGGAATATTTCTGACTTGATCCTTTTCCTCATTTATTCCATCTACTTGAAAGGTCAACACTAGTCCTAGGCAAGATGTTAAACATTTGTAGATGGCCTTTGCAAGTAAATTTTATATTATACCTGCAACTTAAACATGTGTTTCACCTAAATTTTCCACTATATTCAAATGGTTAAATATTTTCAGCACTGTGACTACTACAGTCATGAAGAATTTTGCTGCCAAAATTAATCACTAGAAGATGAAAGAGTCATTTTTGGATTACCTTCAAAATCAGGGATCGAGAATTATGTGGCCAATACACAACTTATTCAACAATGTTTCCTCTCATCCAAGTAAGAAATAAAGCTGAGATTGCTTCTTACTATAGTGTTACCTGTTGCTTTTTTAAGTACCAGTTGTTTGGTTTGTTTATGTAGTGCAACAGATTCCACAGATTTTGTTTAGTCTACAGGTCATCTTCTGGGCAACTATTTCAAGAACATATGCCAATAATTAGCTGAATATCTACTGTATGCCAGAGGCTGTAAGAGAAAAAAAACATCCTTCAACTGACTGTAACAAATAGAATAATAACATGAAATAAAGAAAAGTACACAATCATATTCTCAAGTAAGTATTTTATGGTTATGAATAAAGATTCTTTTTCATTGTGAATGAATCATGATCTCCACTTAATATTTCACAAAATGCCCCAAAGGCAAAACATTCAAAGTGCCTAAGGAATGTACCTACATTTAATCAGCTTTGAAAATGTGACTCAAGTTAGTTGGTTAGCTTGATAAGTTTGAAAATTTCATTCTATCCTCTATATTTAAGGTACCTCATGATGGTAACTGTATCAACATCTTCCATTTCAAGTAAAAACACTCTGGGTGAGTGGTCAAATTCCCTCATATTCTGTAATGTCCAGAAGAGATCTCAACTCTTTGTGATTTCATGTGAAAATGGTGTGTACTCATTTTCAAAAGATCTGAGTATATGCAAGAAAGGTCACTCAAAAGTACTGCCAGTAGAACACAAATTCTACAAAATGCAGAAACAAGTTATCATGGGTACTCTCAGCCCCTACTTAGAGACTTTATCCCACCTTCACAGGTCAGGTTTGAGTCCTGTACATGCTGTAATTTATCTACAAAGCTCTCATTTTGGCCTCACTTACTCATGAATTGTGTTACTCAGAATGAGTCAAACAGATATATACAAACATGTAATTTGCTGATTTATCTTCCCATTTTCATTTTTTCCCCTTTCATCTCACTCTGATCAAGCCTGTTAGTCCTCCTTTTGTCTTTTCAGAAGTGCATTTAAAGGCAACACTAAAATCAGTAATACCACCTTCTTTCCCATGTCACTATGGTTCATTTCAGTTCTTAGGTAAAAGTCCCTTTTCCAACATATCTGCTTTATTTAGGATGTAATTAGAAGCACGAGGCAGCTTTTCCCAGTTAATTCTGAAGCATCTGGCACTGACCACTATTTTCCTTCTGTATGTCAATGTATATGTTTGCAAAATTAAAGCCAGACTAAGAGAATCCTTGACCAAGCAAAATGCCAAAACCAAATTCCAGAATCCATAACAAACCTACCATGCACTTAACAGCATAGACATCCTCATCTCCTCATGGCCCTCTGTCTGTACTATAATGAAAAAAGAAAGTAAATCAAAGGCAACAAGTAATAAAGCCAGTGGATGTATGACAGAGCAGCCTGTTATGAACACATTTCTTTGCCTCTGCTTCATTCTTTCTTATGTCACATTAATTTGTGTAAACAGTGACAAGAAGCAGAAGAAAAAGCATATAACCAGCATCCATCACATCTAATACAAATTTTTCTAGTTATAGTAGGCACTGAAAGAGAGCATTTACCAACTTGGGCTGTATTTTCAAATTCTATCTGTTTTATTGTGAAGTATATTCCAAAGAAGACAGTTTACCCTGCCAAATAGCACATCATGCAGACCTGAAGTCTATTCATACCACCACATGTTCACCATTAATTCTTCAATCAGTTGAAGAGTTCTACTTAAGAATCTCTAAAATACAAGAGGGCAGGTGACACTAGTCCAAGGTGCAGAGCCCAGGCCTAACCACAGAAAGCCATGGCTGCCCACTACTGTCCCTCTCCCCCCTGACAGAGCTGTGGAAAGCTGGCACAGCTCCTTCCACTGTCCCTGAGGGGCTTGGGAAGTCCTGTTTGGGGGATCCCTCTGCCTGCCTTACCAGCCAGCTGTGCTGCCTCTTTGTCCTCCCCAGCACCTCCCCTGGTCTGCTCAGACAGCTTGAGGTAGGTCTCTAGTTCAGTACTAAAACCAAACATTAAACATTTTAAAAGGACAGGAGAAATCACAGGCTGCTGATTTTGGCTTATACTTAGTTATAGGGAGAGTCTGGCTGAAGGTTACTCACAGGTGTTATTCTGCCAGAATTGAATCTGTTCATCCAATCACACAACAAATTGTGATGATTTTCATTATCCACCTCATCCACTCCCTTCTCCATTCATACCGGCAAGTTCTATTTAGCTCAGGAGGATTTTATTAGCAGGAATTAAACAGGTTCCAAGCTCCCATTTGTACCAGGTGTCTGTGATATGGCTGCTGTGAGGGGCGGCTGGGGTGGTTCCAGCCAGTTCCACAGTGGCCCAAGGCCAGGCACTGCTGAGCCCCCAGGGAAAGCTGGGGGTGCCTCCCTGAAAATGTATTTAAGAAAGGGAAAAATGCTGCAAAGGTAGCGAGGATAAAAAGCATAGGAAAACAGTCCAGTGACCACTAAGGTCAAAGAAGGAGGGGAGGAGGAGGTGCTCCAGATATCAAAGTAGATACTTCCCTGCAGTTGGTGAAGGATCCCTCATTAGGGCAGTTGGACATTGATTCTTTGCAGGCATTGCTTTTACCAGTGATTTTGCTAATATATTGTGACGAAATCACCTGAGGGTCATTGCCAGCATCCCTGCAAAGTGTTAAGGTGGCAATACCAGAGAAACCACCTGTCCCTTCACTACAGCACTGGCCTTTGGCAGACTGCCCTAGAGCCCTGTTTCCACCTCCCTCCATGCAAGTCTCCAGCACAAAAAATTCCTGCACACCAGGCCCTATCCCCTGAGCACATTTCTCTTATAACCTGAACTTCAGTCTGTCTCCCACAGACTATCAACATTTAGTCATCTCCCCTGTGGATGGTGGCATTTTGAGAAACCCGGGAGAAATAAAGCACAGGTTCAATTCTGACACTGCAGATATGGCTTGCCCTGCAGATACTGCTGTGCGTATGCACCTGTGTGCATGCTCACAGGAGCACAGAGTTTGGAGTAACTGATTATTCAGCAGAGAAACACAAACCCAAAGGAACTTAGAGCAAACTTCCAGAAAAAGATCATGCAAACATTTTCTCAGGATAAAACATTAAATTGTTAATTCAAACAAACAAACTCAACCCCCAAAACAAACCAGAAAATTCACATTGTCTCAGGCAGCTTTAGCATATGAAATATAGAGATTAGATTGGAATGAATTCAATTACTGAGTTAAAAAATATATCTCTAATATAAATAATTTATTTTTGAACAGCAGATTAACTAACGATACTTCCATAACCTGAAGTATACATGTTATACAACTTCCCACTGCATATAAACAGAAGCTTTTCATTTTAAATTTGTTATCCTTTTTGTGAGATTAAATGCTAACAGCACCTTGATAAGCAAGTTCTGTGATATAAAATTATCAGGTAAAAAACTAGCCAGTCCAATTATGGCACATTTCATATCTGGACCACTAGTAAACTGTAACTTCTCTCTTTTTTTCAGATGTGCCGAAGTGGATACCAGGAGTTCATAGTCATTACTCTTCTGTTGTGTAAACAGCAAAAACATTTGAAAGTCTAGAGAGAATGAAAGTTCAGTCTGCTGTAAAGAAGTTTGCTTTTGAATACCTTGATACTTATTGTTTCCACAACTAATAACAAAAATATTTAGTGGTCTATATGTTTGTTTTTCTAAATACATGGCATGTTTTCAGTTGAAGATTAGACTTGTAAAGAAGTTGTCTTTTTCAGTACTGTTTGAGAACACAGTTGACTAAATATGAGCTTGTCACAGGTATATTCAAAATAGATTATTTGATAACATCAGTTTTTAAACAAATCCTGAGTGGAGAGCAGCACATATGCAAACAAACTGTAATGGTCGCAACTGTTTAACAAGGTCATGTACCAGGTCATACGATTCAACACCTCACTGGGACTTACAGAAGTTTCCACATGACATGCCTCTATATAGGGTTTTTTTGCTGCTTTTCTTATGGATACATTTGTAAAATGATGCTGTCCTGGTGCTAGTTATCTCACCTAGAAGTGATGTTTAATTTTTATTATGGCAGTTGGGAGGAACTGCCATTTGTTTCTTTTTTTGTTTGACTTCTGTATGGTGTTCAAAGATTTGATCTGTGTTTTGAATGTTAAGAAACTCCTTAGTAATAATTTTTTAATGATAATCCACTAGGATTCCTGCTGAAACTGTTAAACTGAAAATATTGTATGTAATTACATATATCCATTTTGAATGAAATCATTAGCTGTTTATATCCAATGTTAATTCTTAATACAGCAGAAAGTGACTCTAAAGAAGTTGAGTCCATACACCATACATCTCCTCTGTTAGAGACATAACCAACTCTTCTGTATGGTTCCAAAAACAGGCTATACATTTCAATGCAAAACATAGAAATTAGACTGAGATCTCTGTCCTGTGCTCTTTGCTTACAAGTTACTACATTTTAACCTTCTGAATTTCATGTAATATCTCTTCACTGAAGAGTCAGCTTATGGCATACAGTAATAAAACAGGCACATGTGTATAGCATTCCTGTAGAAATGGTCTGCATTAGCTCTCCTTCAACTTAAAGCTGCATATGTTTATGTTTATCTCTTTGGCATTCTGTTTGTTTTGCCTTGTGGGAGATATGGTATCTGCCATCTATGCTTGTCTGTCAAATCCTCTCAGCTGCTACTTTAAGGTGCTTGCCAGAGACATCTTATGTGCTGTGCCCCAGTGAGGCTCACTCCTCCTCTGCTCCAGGCAGGCTTCCAACTTTTGCCTCACTCTGCCAACTGGAGATCTGCCTATGCAGCTCTGTTTTGTTACTGGTCAATGTCCATTAATAATACCACTTCACATCATCTCACTAATCCAAAAGCCATCATTACTTAAATAAAACACAATCAAAACCTAATAGCGTGCCACCCTTATGCTGCCGGATAAGTCAAAGTCAAGCCAAGAAAAAAATACCAACCAAAGAAAAAACCTGCAGAAATAACTACAAGTAGAATGTATCAACATTCAGATACAAAACCCACAAAACAAACTTAGCAGGGTAAGTATACACTCTCCCATAATGAAGTTTCTAATGGCCACATTTTAATTTTATTCATGCTAATGTGACTCTTCAGCAATTCTACGGTTTTCACAGACAGCCACTCTGGATTTGCCCTGCTGTAGCCAAGATCAGCATGTGGCCTTTGAACTCCATTCTCTCACTTAAAAGCAGCTGATAGGAAGTATGCAGTTATTTTCTTCTAAGCCTCCCAATCTTCTATTAACTCTTATGGCTTTAGGGCAAATTTATTCCTTGGATATCATTTAAATTACTGTTACTCCTTTCTTTGCTAATTAAGACTTAGTCTAGCAAGGGAAATAAATAGTGTGCTGAAACAAATTTGAACAACACTGGTGGTATTTTCTTAAATGTTTAATTTTTATAGCCTCAAGAGTACTGTTGCCTTTCCTAGTGTTCACCAGACAGTTCCGTTGGCTCTAGCATAACACTATCCAGCCTTTTGCCTTACACAGAGATATCCATGAAAGCTGACAGACAGCTTTGCCACTTACTAAGCTTTTCATATAAAAAAACCCCATCCCTCCGGGACAACTTTGCTATTTTCAGTTTTCCAGCTCTTCACTAGAATCACACAGACTCAGTTGCAAGGAAGAATTTTCCTTCTTTTGTTGAAATTCAGAATCATATAAGTCAGCAGCACTGTGGTTCTAATCTCAGCTTTCAACTTTAGCTGAACTGTGGTCACTTGTTCTCTGTAACTACCAGAGAATTCAGGAAAACTGTTAAGATCAAATTATGCCTTTCCAAAGGCAGGCAACTCACAGGGTAATGTGCTGAGCCACCACCAAGGAATGCTCTGGATTCTATTAATACAGGAGCAATTTAGTAGCATTTTCTCTAAATATGCAGACTTACAAAAAAGCCTTATTTTCATGTAGCTAACACAGTGGAAAATGTGGTTAGAAACTTACTAGTTAAGTATAGTAACTTTGGCTTGAATAAGAGGACAATTATTGTATAGTTTATAATTTCAGAATTAAGTTAGATTATAAAGCAGGCTACTGGTAAACACTAAGGATTAAGGATTACAGAAATACATATTTCTTTGTTACTGACACCAAGAGACCAATTCACTAACTGTAGTATGCATGCATAAAGTAATTCGACTTGGATGCAGTTTTGAATCATGTGTTCATGATGTGAGTATTCATCTAAATAATTTTTTCTAAAAATTTGGTCTTCCTTACATGAATGTATGATAAATATGCAAAAAAACCCCACTGATGTAATATCGTATTTTAAGGTAGCAGCACCTAACAAGCTCTTGAAAGCAGGCTTTATAAGCATGTATCAGTTCATTGTAAATGTTTTGACAGAAAGTTTCCAAACAGATTTCTCAACAGCTTGCTTTCACACGAAGGCATAGGAAAATTCTGTTATATATACTGAAATGTTTTAGATAACCTAGGAGGAGTATTAAATTTCTTAACTGCATATTAAATCAATACATCTTTTCCATGACTAATCAAAACTAGAAAACCATCACAGTAAATCTGCAGCCAATATGAGGGGTTTCAAACTGTTCATCTAGAAAAACATAGTTTCCATTTGCAGTCCAAATTCTGCAGTGCTCACAAGAACTGTGACCTGTCAGAGCTACTCTGTGTTGAATACCAACCCTCCCCTGCTACACACACAGAGCTACAGTGTGATTTCACTGTGTAAAGATGGCAGAACACTTGAGACTTTATAAAGAGACTTGTGTTTCGCAGAGTGAATAGATTGCTTTAAAATATGCATGAAACATATTGGATCTAAATTATGACCAAAAATTTAAGAGATGCTAGAATTACTCTGGATAATTTTCTGAAAACTATACTTCATCACTGAGAAGCTAACAAAAAGACACATAAAAACTAAAAGGAAATAGAAAACAAATGAGAAAAATCACTAAACACTTACTAGATCCCAAGCACACACATTGGAACATTGCTACATCTTTCACAAAAGGATGTTTCCGTATCACATTAAGTAGATGCGAGGCAGCCAGTTCAAGCAGAACTATGGAATTGTTTCTGGGCAAGGATAGGCTGAAAAGATCAAGATTCTTCAGCTGTGTTATTAGATGCAAAAATTATAAATTATAATAAAGAAAGTGGCCAGAAATTATTTATCATTGTTTCTTATAATTCAAAAAAAGTGGAAGTCACACAAAGAAGAAATCAGTCAGTTGATTTAAAATTAAAAACAGGAAATGCTTTTTCACATATTGAATTTTGAAATGGTAGCATTTATAACTGCAATATTTTGAATGCAAATATATAAATGAATTCAAAAAACAAGCAATTTGTATAAAATAGCTTTCAGTAGCTTTCAAACATGATGATAAAGATATTTTGAAGAGGAAACATCTTCAGTAGCAGAACTCTAGAAGCTGGGACAGGGCACTGAGAGATGTTCTGTAGGCTTCCACTCCTGAACACTCTCTGGGATAGAATATTGGGTTAGATAGATTGTGGATCTGACACACTGTAGCCATGCTTATTTTTATATAACTTCATATAAATGCTACAAAACATCCAGTTGTTTCAATGATCATACAAGATTTAAATAGTCTTTAACTTGAGTTTTTCTGCCTCTGGCTACTGTATGCTTCCTCAATAGACAGGAAATCTTCTCTAGTTCCTGAGTAGACACAAGAAAGGTCCTGAGAGTAGATAGAGTTTCAGAATGGAAAAAACCGAGCATTACCAATTCAAACAATCAGTTTCCTGTCTTTCAGGAGCCTCGTGCCTTACTGTATAATACAAGATAAACATGAGCTCCGTTTTCTCTTAGCATTTTAATTTCAGTTCATAATAAAATCAGTCTCCTTATTCATAAAAACAAAAAAATCCAATTAAATTGAACTTAACACATTATTTCGGAAGTGAGTTTTATGCCAATGATAAAACTGGATCCAAAACACATGCTATTCTATTTTCATTCCATTACATCATTTATAAGAACTGGTTAAAACAAGTGACAGGCCATTCATGAGTATGACATAAAATCAACATTATAGAAACTGTCAGAAAATAGTTATTTCTAAACTGCAGTTTCAGTCTAAGGCCTGTTCTCTCCCATCTCATACGTTGTGCCCAGGGGATAACTGGAGCCCTCAGCAGAGCTGCAAACAGCCTCAAAGACTCTACAGAAAAATCCTGCTAGTGATCTGGGACTTGGGTGCTGCTAAGGGAGTCCTACCAATTCAGCCAGGCTGCTGGAGAAAAGCAGAAGAGTTGAAAATACAAGAACTCTGGCACTTCCTGAGAAAGGAATCAGGAATGCAGTATTTTTCAGCTGATTTGTTATGGAAGGACTGACTATGTGGTCATGCTACACATCTGTGTGTCCATCAGATGGGTTTTACTCGATTG
Source organism: Scytalopus superciliaris (assembly GCA_013400415.1). Lineage (NCBI taxonomy): Eukaryota > Metazoa > Chordata > Aves > Passeriformes > Rhinocryptidae > Scytalopus > Scytalopus superciliaris. The sequence goes on from VXBX01005109.1 coordinate 195,207, forward strand.
TTCCTGGCCCTGGGAACAATGACTGAAGGCTTTATAGGCAGCTTTAGAATGCAAAGCCATAACAGGACAGACTGAAATTACTACAGGTGGTTGTTCTTAGCAGCTGGCTGAAGGGAAGATATTCTGAAATCTGAAATAAAAAGAAACATACTTGGACTTTCAGTAGTCACAACTCCCATCACTCCACCCTCAGAAGCTTCTGTCAGAGAGTCCAAACTCCTCCTTCTCTCCTCCTTCTCCTTCTCTCTCTCTTTCTCTCTCTCTCTTTCTATTCTATCCTAGGAGTGGAAGTTTCTCCTCTCTCATTCTTCATTCTCTCCTAACCTTGTCTGGAGAGATTATCCTTTCCCCACAGGGAAAATTTCAGCTTAACATCTTTCTCTTTGACTATGAAACTCTTGTGGCTGTTCTAGTGACTTGTGCTCATCGCTACCAGAGCAATGTGAAGTATACGCTTTCTCCAAAAAATGGAGGAACAACTGGAAAATGGGATAAGCCATCTTATGCTTTAAACTTTAAAAACTTTCAGAGGATTTGTGGATTCAGTGTATTTGTATTCCTTTGGAGATACAGTTAAGTATCAGAAATAGATGATATTTAGGAGCAATCTATACATCTCATACTTTTATTAGGACTTACCCCTGCTAGTAAACATTTCTCTTAATTTATACAGCTTACTTAGTATTCAGGACTTTATATGCTTAAGATATTTTATTCCTCTTTCAATGTTTCTTTCACAAATTTTTCCACAGTTGTATGAGATTTACACTGTGAAAATGCTGGAGCTGTGCCAAGGCATTTTCTTGTTTTCTTTAAAATGAATGCTTCTATCTGTGGGGATTTCCCCCACCTTTGTATTGTTTGTTGTCTTCTTTTCTTTTCTTTTTTTTTTTAAATCAAATTACTTCAACATATTCAGGCTGTCACTAAAAGAGCTAAGCACCCCTAGGACTATAGTGCTTGCCCAGACAAATGTACATTCCTGTCTGTAGAGACCTAGCCGGAATGTCTAGCATCAAAATTTCACATTTTGTGCAGTCAATTCTATTTCACGTACTAAGCCACAAACCCATTATAGTTGAAAACAGCAGAGAGTCTGTTTTAAATTAGGTGACGCAAATACAGTAGTAACAGAAACCACAGAAAGAGCACAGATGTATAGAATATATGTAGGCAACCAAGTATGAAAGGCAGGTATCAGTCAAAATGCTTTCCAAAGTCACAGTCTTAGGAAACACAACTCATGAATAAAGCAATACAAAAAGGCAACACAGTGTTTTGTATTTCCCATTTACTGAAGCTCTACCAAATATGAAAGCAACAGAAACAGGTAATTGCAGAATGCCTTCTTTGAAGACATGCTTTATTAAAGCAAGGGCTTTCTTCCTTTGAATGTACAACTGGAAGACACAGTACAGCACAAACTGGTAAAGAAGGCAAACCTTGAAAAGCAAGCTATTTAGACTCACAAGAGACATGATCACTTACCACAATAAAGCAGGAGACAAAGCATTATATAGGCAAAAGATTAGAAAATACTGCATTTTACACTAACTTCTTAAGAGGGCAAGATTACTGCCTGCATCAATCTCATTTTTTATGAGAAGAAATACTTGATATGGATCTAACTTTAATGTAGAGACAGCAAAAAATGGCTAACAATTTTTTTTAATAGATGTGTTCTAAGTAAGATCATGACTGATGCTGTGATTTGATGTGCAAAAATAAGTTTTGAACAATGAGATTAAAGCCATACCAGCAAATCAGTGGATTTAAATAATTCGGCCACCTCTTAATATAGAATTGTATGAAATTATTATATTAATGGAAACAATAAATCTATTTTAACATTGGGAGGATTTGAAGTTACTTGTAATTTCTCTGCTCAGTTCTATCCAGATGTGGTTCTAGCCATAGTACATTGTTCCAGTTGTTCAAGGACAAAGGAAGTTATTCATAACAGGTTAGTACCGGCAGAACCTACACCTCTGCTGTGTTTTCAGATTTTTTTAGGCCAAGAAAAATTGCCCTGTTGAGGTGATAAAGCCTTGATTTATACTAAGGAAGTTCAGTAACTCAAGAGGAGCTGGCACAAACACAAAAGAAGTTGTAGTTATTCACAACACACAGAAAAAAAAAGCCCTGAAGAAATATTGATGAAAATAGCATGTGCAGTTTTAAAATCAACTTCTAAAGCCCCACAGAAATGATCTACATTTAAAATTAAAAACAATTGAATCATGCACATTATGAAGTATCAGTTCAATACAATTGATGCAGTAGTTATCAGCAGTTGGCTCAGATACAATTGACAAGATAGAATCTTTTCTGTTGAAAAAGATTGGCTACATAAAGCATCTCCTTCAGTCACAGAATATTTATCTTGCATCAGTACTGACACTGCATATACTACATTTTCCTTTAATGTCTTTTTTCACCCCACTGAGGAAAAGAAGTACACGAAAAAAACATCTAAAATGGCTCATTTCTTGTTCTATATCTATTATCTAGATATTTGACTTTTTTCCCATGTCTGTCTCTAGAAATTTATTTTACTTGGCATAAATTTTCCCTTCCCTACCGTTCTGTAGTATTTGCTTCTCCTTTATATAATACACAATATATATTTAAAAGTCAATTCTCTTCATAGAAATTATTCTTACAGATTCTTCAAATCCACATGCCAATGTAGTTTATTTTAAATTCATGTGATATTTGAATGAGTAAACGTAGCAAAAGAGGAAATAACATACTATTCTTGAGACAGCCATAATTTGTGATATATCAAAAATATTTCATCTTCAAATATCACTGTGCCACACCCACTCCATAGCTCACGCTGGCTCATTATTCATGTTAGCAAAATAAGTATTGAAGAATAGGTTGGGAGAAGCTAAAAGTTAAGAATAATTAGTCTTTGATGCTGAAAACAACACTTCAGTAATGAATTTATCAGACCTAGCCTGACACAGTCAGCCCATGAATTAAAAAAAGGAAATCTGTAGCATACAACAGGACTGACAGAATACTTAAGTACATTTTTACCATCAACCATTTTTTCATCTGTCTTTGCATGTGGTTTCTGCCATCTGATCAAACTGTTAGCTGGAGTAGCTTGGGAATGACATAGATGGAGGGGTTTCCCTTCTCTAGAGTATCAACCATGCAGTGTTCTCATTTTCGGACTTAATATGTATCTACTAAATGTCTGCAAACTGCACCTGTAAATAGTCCTTGCAAGTAGAACTGATCTGCATAATTTTTTTTCTTAACATAGCAAAACAGGCATACTTATATCAGAAAATTTAAAAACAAAAATCCTAAAGCTCTTTGAAACATACTTGCCAGTGACAGGAATGAATGAGATTTAAGCCTAAAGCAAGGTCTTTAGTTCTAGTTCATTGTTACGTTCAGAGACACGTGGGTCCTTTGGAAGATTGGTTCAAATTTTTTTCATCATATTTTAATTAATTTCTACATTTTATTAAAGATGATGTGTAAAACCAATGGGATTAGAGTTTTATCATTTAAGTATTTGTGAAGTAAAGTGCAAATTGAAAGTAAATCTTACTAAATATGGGATAATACATATTTGGGGAACTTTTAGCATAGTTTCCTTCACACCTGAAAGGTCCCAAAGAATAAAACATGTGGGACCAAACCATATTTGGTATACTTTGTCAACCCATAAAAAACTCTGCTGAAGACAGCAAAAGAATCCAAGACTTGTACTGCACCAGGAAATTTGCATCAAGACAAAAAATAGGAAAAAACCACAAACAGTATATATTAGCAAGCTCTCTATAAGGCACAAGTATTCCATGTAAAGGCTTTTACATAAAGACCCTAAGCATTTGTCTCAAAAGATACATTTAAACTGAAATGGATGCAAAGCAGTAGCAGAGAAAATGAGACCTCTTTTTACAAGCAGTGACTAAAAGTACCACTTGACTCAGTCTACGAAACCTGATGCTAAGGGAGAATATGGTAATTTTCCATCAATATACCAGGCGAATGAGTGACTGGAGGGAAGAAGAACAATATCTACTTTTGCCACAAATGTATGATAAATTTGCCATAAGTAAATGTACTCAGCAAATTAGAATATTTTATATATATATATATATATATATATATATATCAAAAGATGGACTCCTGAAACAATCTTTCACTTACAGAAGCAACTGAACTCATTTGAGATGAAGCTTGGTAAATTCACAAGAGACTTAATTTTTTTGCTGTTTGATACATTTCTTAACCTCTCAAGTTTAGGAATGCTTTCCTAATGCTTTAATGTTTTTCTGGGTTACTTCATGTTTTTCAGGATCCATTTTATGTTTTGTGACAGTGTCATGAAATGCAGGAAACAGTATATAATGATATGACTCTGTCACTGCAATTTTGGTCTTGTGCATCTCAATGATCACATGCCTTTGCTATGCCACAGTAAGTTTTAAAATGCTGCATTTAATGGTAGGTCCGGTAAGCCACAATTGTAGAGCTTGGTAATGCTTGCTTTGGCTTTGCAAAGTGAGATATCAAAGAGGTATAAGATCAACTTGCCATATTTGGCACCATCAAGTTTAAATTAAACTTGTATCCTAAGCGAATGGATAGTCGAATAAAACCATCCCTCTGGAAATAGCAGGGTACTGTATATAAACTAGAAGAATTATTGGTTGTAAAGCAGTCTGGACTGGATATAACAAACTCAGCTGGCTTGAGCTCAGGGAGCTGTTTCTTTTGCTTCATAACAGAGCTTTTGTTTCAGAAGTTGGAGACCTTGTGTTTAGCCCAGCAACAAGCTCTCAAATGAATCAACTATGTGTACATTTGATAGTGTATTTACTTCCAGGTGTGTATTGTTTTGTCCTTATGCCTTAGAAAGTATGGTGTGGCTGTGTGTGTGCTATCCTGCACTAAAAATCTGAAACTAAACCAAAGCCTTCCCTTTAAAATATTAAAAAAACAATTGTGCCAGAAAAATACATTTCTAGTAATCCAGAAGATACATCTACTATCATACTAGCTCCCACAAAATACCCTGTCCTTCCCATTCTAAAGCAACTCATCGTGGTTTTCCTTCTTTCTGAATGGTAAATGGGTCATACTCTCTATGACCCATTATTAATTCCATTTGTCAGTTACCATAATTTTCCTACTCCCACTGCCCTTTTAATCTTCTTTCATGGACTAAACTACTTTATAGAATCTATGCTTCCCATTTCAGGTCATTACTATTATTTTAAGGCAATTTCCAACTTAAATATGTACGCACTTCAGGCATAAATATAGCAAGTTGAATAGAGAAGCACAAGTCAGTATGAGGAAAAGCAATAGAAATTCTTTTGTACATTCAAATTTCAGCCAATGTGTTCCACAATAGAAACAGAATATAAAGACCAGACAAGAAGTGAAAGGAAAGCAGGTCCTGGCTGGATTTACATAAAACAGAGTGGCTGAAATATTTTTCAGCCCTGAGAAGGAAACCCAGATTTAGAAAAGGGATATAGGAAGGTTTTTCAACAATCAACAATCTTGATTTTATCCATTTACAAATTAATTTGGCATTTTACTAAAATACAAGTTTAGAATCCTCACTATTGTTTTGAATGAAAACCTGGTCAACTACACTACCCAGTCCTACTTGCCAGTACTGAACAAGGCAAGAATCTATTACTTTTTTTCTTTATCATATTACTAGGAACACCTATAGGGAATAATTCATAAATGCAGACTACTAGCCCAGTTTAGCGAATACTCACAATGTCAGCCTATGGCTATATGGTTTACTACTGTTTCTTCACCTGTACATTTCAAATATCTTCTCAGCTTTCCCCATCCCCTTCTTTTCCCAGAAACATGAGAACAAAACGTTGAAGTTTCAAAATACTTGAAAAGTACTTCTGGATTGGTTGTTTTGTGTATTCTCTTGTGCAATTATAACAGGGCCCTACTACTACAGCAAGCATTTTCTTACCTCTCTTCTATGCTACACCATTACAGAGATAAACAATGTAGTGATAATGATTCCTTTTTTGCTTGTTCATCAAATCCATACTACAGCTGATACCATCAAGTTGTACATTTGTTACTGTGAAATTATTTTCCTAATGTTTCAAATTAATTAACAACATAATTGTATCTGACTATTAACACCACTATCTTAGTTATTTTCAGACATGAAATTGAACCTTTCTTTTTCTAGTATATCAAAAATTACAGATTCTACTGCTGATAGTTCACAGAGAATGTAAACCTTCTGTTCTGCCCAAGTAATAAGCCAGTGATTAAGGACTACTTCTAAGTTAATCTTTGCAGGGTCACTTGGGAAAACAAACAAAATTAAATTTCAAAATCACATTGCAAATATCACATCAAAAGGTTGAGTGGACAGATTTATTCAGAATTTACCTCCATAATTAGGTATAATTTAACTCACTTGCCTTCTAAAACACATTAGAGTTATGCATACATTTTAATTCTGAATGAAACCATTTTCTATGAGTAAGGTTTTTCAATTAATTTTTATTTTCTCTCTTTAATAAATCTGAACTAACTTTTCCTGTCATATTACAAATAAATTAAAAAATGTTCATTTAACACACAATTCATTGCAACTAACTGAGGAACACTAGAGAAATGGGAAACTGATACTAGTAAATCTAAATGATGTTCTACACTGAAAACCTTTTGGAATAGAAGTATCTGAATATTGTTTATGTAGATATGTTGAAAATTTTTGTTTGTTTGTTTGCTTTTCCCTTCCTCCATCACAAAGCATTTTTCAAGTCAGAAACAGGGCAAATAACACAACCAAAAATAAAAAATAACCCAGGAACAACTTCCATTGCCACACCAGATCTTTTCTTTGCTCACAGTTTTGAGGAAAATGTTGGTAACCTTTATATATCATAGATATTTTTGTTTTGTTTTTTTTTTCCTTGTGAAAAACTAGATTTGAGAGTCTTAAAAATTATGAAGAGTTTGCCTGACTCTTGCCACTACCCTGACTAATGTAAAAGACCAGTGATCTACAGGAATTAAAACCCAGCAAATTTTAAGAAAACAAAAGAACGTGCAAAAGTCACTTACGTCTTAAGTCTGGTGTTGAATACTACAATACTGAGGCAGGAAACCAGGATCGATTTTTGCACCTGTCAAAAAACAATAGGCAAAGGACTCCTAGTAACATACTGATTGGCAAGGAACTGAAAATTTCATAATATACTTACAGTAACCGATTCTGATAAGTTATAAGGAAAAAAACCCCTATACTTCTGATACATTGATTTTTTTAATTTATAGTGAGAAAATGAATAGCATAATCTCAGCTAATGAAGACCAAATCATGTGCTTCTAATATCACTTATTGATGATATATATGGACATAATTCTATTTAATCAACCATATAAATAAAGCTGGTATGAGGATGAGATTATACTTCATATGGTTTGAATTAAACTTCTCTTCCAGAGATATATGTGGTTGAAAACTCAAGCTTGTCATTAACCATCTTCTTTGCTACCAAGTTCTGTATAGTTATTCTACAGTATATACCTAGATACACAGAGTGGAAGGGAAGTCTGTAAGATTTACCACAGCAGGACTTACCACCAAATTACAAAAGTTAAGGCATAATAATGAGTGATGAAAACTTCATGGTAAACCATCCAGCTGTACATTCTTTTAGAGCAAACATAAAGTATTTTTAGGTCTTTTCCTCTATTTAACACACTTAGTTTGAGTTATAGCTTAAAATTCCTGTGTTTACAAAACAGACTGCCTTAGTCTGATGAGTCTCATTTTACAGACTTTGGAAGAAGAAATATAGTATAACCAAGAAATTCTATTCACTGGTTGCTTTTAAAATCAACTAGATCTGTTTTATTTTACATAAGAATGTTGGGTATTAAATTCTGGCATCTCAGGACTCATGTATTCAGTATAATTTTCCCTTTTCAATGGTATCATTCTCCTAATACTAGCTCTCACTGCTTGTTTCTTGCTATAATAGACTATCTCAAAGCAATTCAACATGAGTGAAAAATGGAATATTGCCCTTCTGTGCTTCAGGTTAGAATAACTGTGAGATGAAGCTCCATAACTGGTACAGAGAAGATGGGAAAAGTACATTTTTGTGGCAATTTATTTAAAGAATGAAAAAGTCAGCTGTCCAAGACTGCTCAGAGGTTTGGAATGTTACAGGCATGTTGTGAGAGGCTGGCTGAAGAAGCAAATGCAAGTGAAATTGTGAAAGATGGATGATAAATGAAGCTTATCACAACTCCTTAACTCATCATAGGGACAGCAACAGCCATATGGCTAAAAACTAGCCAAAGAGATAGTTCCAGCTTAGCTTCACAAGAATCAACACATCTCCCTTAGAAGAGCCATCTTTCAGAATCCTGTGTGACAGGGCAGGAAGCAGGGCAGGACTTTAAGGCAGAACTGTCCACACCTGCCTTCGGACTAGCACTTCAAAAGTGGTTAAAGGTTTTCAATTCCTAAGCTAGGTTTTAGTAGAACCCAAACTGGAACAAGGCAGCTTGGTGTCTGTACAACCAAATCCTGCTCCCAGGTCCATCAGTTTTCAATTCTTGGATTGCTACAAACAGCATTCTCTTCTAAAGCCTAAGGAGACCTTCCTTGTCCCTTCATATGTAGCGATATGTCTGCTCCCTGCCTCTTACAAGAATTTCCCAAGTCCTCTGCAAACACTCCAACTGCTTGTTCTGAGCAGTGGAAGCTTTGCCAGGTAAGCATGGCCAGTAACACTCAGAAATTTTTTCCAAAGAAGTCCCAACACCCCTTCCCTTTGAAAAAGTTCACCTGAACTGAACAGATCTCTCATCAGGCCTATTTTCATATTTTTATAAAGTGTAGTGCACAATAAACTATGATCAAACAAGTAACACAATACACCTTTCATCACACCATGGATGGAATTCTGTCTCTTGGCATTTAGAAAAAAGTTCTTCACCCAGAGGGTGGTTGGGCACTGGAACAGACTACCCAGGCCAGTGGGCACAGCATCAAGCCTGGCAGAGTTCAAGAAGTGTTTGGACAACACTCTCAGGCACACAGTGTGACTCTTGGGGATGGTCCTGTGCAGGGCCAGGAGTTGGACTCGATGATCCTTGTGGGTCCATTTCAACTCGGCATGTTCTGTGATTCTGTGAATACCATGTTCAGTTGTTAATTTTAAAAATATCTTACTGCTAAATTTAACTTCCTTACTTTCACAGTACAGCAGGATGTTCTGTACCACTCAGCCCTCCCTGGTTGTGTTTCCTGGCAGTACGACAATGGTGGAGAATCCTTAGGAATTCTTTAACATATGCTTGACCAAGAAGAGCTCACTGATCCCTTCTCTTTTCACTTAAAATGAGACTTTAAATTTCATACTCAGATATTTGCTGGATGGATATAAGAGCATATTTCTCTTGCAGGAAATGATGCTTTACTGGTGAGGGAACAGCAGGGCAGGGTTAGTTCTGTAAAACCAGTCATCTTTTCCCATGAAATGGCCTTTACTGGTATTAAGACATTTTGCTGTTTTGTTTTGGTGATTTTTTTTTAAACTCCTCAAACATAGGTTTGACATAGACCTATGGAAGGCTGGCATGGGCTTTAATTTTTATTAACTCCTTACATTTAACAACTTTTCTTTAAAAAAATTATTAAAAATCTTGAATCTGAGTTATCTACCAAATCATGATCCTCAGAATACACAATTTTAATCTAATTAAATAAAAGCAGCAAGTTTTTAAGAAATGAAGATGAATACATTTTTTAAAGTGAGAGACCTAAGAAGTAAGAGAGGAAGCAAAGCACTGAACATCTATTTTTAAGGGGAATTTTTCAGAAAAAGAAATTCTTGCATTTCTTGCTGCTGTTTTCTGCATAGAAAGAAGCCACTGTTTTACAAGCCAGACCATTTTGCCTTTGGGGAGGGGAAGTCAGGAACAGGGAAACTCCCTGTTGAAGGGACAGCAGCAGCATTCCCATGCCTTCAGCCCATTCCTGTGGCTCCCACAGCTGGAAATGAAATAGAAAAAGTGGGTAATGCAAACTTGTGGTCAGATTTCAAAGTTAGTAGATTGTACCAGCTTGACATGTTTGAAATCAAACTGTGCATTCTTTCATTCCACTTTTTTACTGTTTGATCGATGTAGGTGTTTGAAATTTTATGAACATCCACTGTGACAGTGGATCTCCACTCTCCACCACCACAACTTTTAAAACATTGTTTGTTTTCCTCTTTCTCAATTCAGTATGAGATTAAATTTCACAGTGTGACTAACAGTGTAAGGGTAAGTAATATAAAAGATATTAGTAGCTTCATTTGTAGCATAATTTCATGGGACTTTCTAAATTGCTTTTTTCTCAAAAACAGTAAGCCCAGAGAGTTTCAGAAACATACAAACGTGCTATCATCAAAAGTTACATTTCTACACAAATAACAGGATGAAAAGCTACCATCTCTTTCCCAGAGTTTTCTTCAGAATTTAAGACATATTCAAAGCAGATGACAACATGTAAATTCCTTACAGACTAAGGTAAGCCAACAGGGATATGACGCCTTGGAGACTAAGTAGTTCTGATAAATCAACCCTGACAGAGACGAACAAAGTGACAGACCCACAGGCAACTCTGAAGTCAGCAGCTCTACCGCTTGTGAAGTTTGCCACGAAGCATAACATGCTCAGGTATTTTCACCTGCCTGTTCATTATTCTCATTCCTGTCAAAATGCATCTTTCTTGCAACACTGTCATTCACAAAACATTCACTTTAGGCTCCAAAGGCAAACAGGCCAAAGTCAGAGCTCTAGCAATCTGACATAAGCCCACTGCAGTCAATAGCTATGGTTACTTATATATTCATGAAGAAATTTGTCTCAATATCTTAAAATGTCGGAAATTCTGACCTAATCAATTAGGTGCAATTTAGCACAGGTTTGTATGAATTTAAGGAATTATTTCAAAAGTCAAAAACTGCAAGATTGCATCCAATCTTAGATACTATCTGGAATTGTTCTAACTTAGTTTTAGCATCAATAATTTATCAATCTCTTTCCCTGGGCATAAGCAGCACAGGCATTACTGAATGGTGGAGACTGAATGTCCATTTTCATTTAGTTGTCCCTCTTTTCCAAAAAACAGGGCACTGCAAATAAGCCTTTCTCATTTCCTTTTTCCTGTAGGTCTTTCCATGTTTTTCAATACCATGATCATTTTAGGTCCAGCATAAGAGTATATACAGTGAACTAACCATGCTGCTTCTTTTCCTTCATCCACTTCAACTTTCCTCCAACTCAAAATGATAGTAACATCATTCCAGCTTATATTTGTCTTAGCCACCATACAGATGCCCAGGAAATATATATTGATTCTACTTTTCACATATAAACCCTAGTTACACTGATCTCAGAAAAGACTAGCTACCTTGTAGTAGCTGGAACTAGTCCTGGAGAGAAAAAGATGTATAAAGATATACCCCCAGTGGGGTACACAGATGTATTTACATGCTCAAAATCTATGTACATGCCAAAATACTAGAAGATCATAATCATAGCTGGCTTGCAGATGTCAGAAAAAATATAAAACCAGTATTTATCATGAAGATAGGTTGGATGTTTTTATCTAAGGGAAACTAAAATACAAGATTGCTATATATCATCTGGAATTAATTTTGAGCCTGTTACATACCTAAAAATAAAAACAGATGTATAAAATCCTATTGGCATAAAAAAAGCCCAGTTTTGAAAAGGTTATTGTCTGCAAATGTGATGATCCTTAAATTCTATCTTTAGGGGGATTAAAGGATTCTGAGCAATCTAGGGACGATAGCAAGGTATAATATATATTAGAATCAATATCCGGAGTAATTTTTTTTTCCCTAAATTTCTCAGTCTTGCTCTAATATCTGATTATGATTTGGTAGAGAATTAGAAGACTAAATCATATAATAAGTTTTGAAAAAATTGCTGCAGTGATAATTTGGAATCAATCTGAATACAATAAATTAATCCTAAGCATAAAATAAACATTGCCTCCTACACTTCAGAATCTGAAAATACACACTGTAGATACTATAACCATATACAAATGTTGCTTTCTCCCAGCATTGAGAATCTGCACCAATACTGCACCTGCCACAGAAAAGTGATCTGTCCTTTCAATGTCTGACAGCACTACAGACAATAGGTATATTTCAACCTTCATTATTTTGCCCACTGTATTTCAGAAATTCTGCAACTTGTTATATAGTCATTCGACAGTCCCACATTTTGGAATGTTCAGATTTTTTTCTGATCAATGTTTTGATTTAGCAATCTAATGTCAAGGCATTATGTATATATTCACTGAAATATTTTTCATTATACCTCTAGAACTTTCATTACATAAATAAGGAAATAATCTCATCATTTATGTGGAAATTACCAGAAAAAATTTAACACTGAAATAGTTGAATTCGGGACTCACTACCCTGTACTGAAAATTGTTATCTAGTACACAACTTACTTACTGCTATGATAGTTTAATAATCAGCAGCCTTTCATTTTGAGTGTCCGAATCACCTTGTAAAATAATGGAATAGTGGAACAAGCAATGTAATGAAACTTGAATTTCATTAGCTGAGAATCCAAATGTGAACTTCTGTATTCCTATCTTTTTATTGCCTATATTAAAGAATATAATTAAATTAATATAAATTAAAACAGATGTTAATCCAGAGTTTTATATTTTGTTCTTTTTCATCTTCCTCAACTATCACTACACTAGTAGACCTCATTACTTTTTGCTTCAGACCAGGCTGCCTACAAATGAATCTAATTATTTTATAGTTTGGGCAATGTGCCTGGCAGACAGCAAGGCTTGGACACCCACTGCTGCTTTGAAGATACATGTTGAAAGAAAAACTTGACATTTTTCTGATAAAGTTAATAATTTTCATGGTATTGACTAGAAAATAATCACTTCCTGGAAAAAGATCAAAATATAAGCAGCTGATATTATTATCGACTGCTATAGAAATACTGAAGCATTGTGAGCAGCTGTTAGATAAGTTTTTTTAAGTGTTAAGGGGGGATGAATAACATGGAGAGTGAACTAAGTAGAAATCAACATATTGATCATTTAGTCTAACACGCGCTGTAGAAAAACGGTGTATCACAGTTTAAAAATAACATTAGAAGGGAAATGTGTATGCAAAGGTGTTCTGCTCATCCTGCATCTACTGATTCTTTAGAGTCTCACAGAGTTGCTATATTCTTCTCTTTTTGTCCTAATATCAGATGCAAATATTCACATTTTTTTAATATTAAACCATGATTAAAATAATATTTTCTTGACTTGCCTTTTCAACATCCATACAAATTCAAAAACAACATGTAAACACACTGTCTTTGAGAGAGGAATTGTGTGCTCTGCAAAAATCTACGCCTGTGAATAGGAAGCTTAAGGCAATTTGTCACACAAACCACTCAAAGCCTTCTGGGAACTGCTGCTAACAGACCCAGCCCACAGGCCTCCTGGGACTGGTCCCCAAGACTTTGTTAGGGCCTGTGTATTGCAGGCTGCCTCACATTTCAAAAGGGCATGGTCAGCCCTACACAGAGTTTTCAAATCTTAAAAAATGAAAAGGCACTAAATGAAATTAAAAGCTTTGCCATGCCTAAATTTTAAAGCTACTATGCATAACTTAACCACCTTCTTCAAAGGGATTTCTCTCTTTTTCTGGGATAAAAACAGAATTTGGTCTAGGGAAGAATTATTACATGACATGCTAATGCATGTGATTCAGTTTTCATCAGCTAGGACTACTGAAATGGCCATTATTTTATGAACTGATGTGGATAATGAGAAATACTTGAAGTTTGCCAGCACTCTCATATTCCAATGCAGTTGTCATTTGGCAACCTCTGTGACTTCTTTGACAGGATGTGTTATTTTGAAGAAATATGAGTTAAATCTAACGAGACTTAAATATTTATTAAATTATAAACTATTCATGTACTTTTTTCTTTTATTATTATTTAGATGCGCTTTATGTTTTGATGTTCTTCTCCTCAAACTTGGGCAAGTAAGAGGGCAGGTGTGAGACAGACTCCTGAGGCACAAGTTCTTCCTGAAATGTTATAGTTGTCTTCTCTGTGTTCTCTCTTAGGATAAAGGATAAAAAGGATAAACTTTTCTTCTACTTCAAAGTACTTTGACAAGTGATTCAGTTGCAAGGTGTCTATGCATAGGAATAGGAAGTACAGGACTGTGATGACTGGGCATAAATTCATTTGCTGTTAGCTATTCACCTTCTTAGTTTTCTCCCTGTCTTAACTTGCCCCAGTTAAAAGGAACTTGAGGGTGGTAGCATTAGTGTTGCCAAAAACTAATAAACGTGCTACAAGTGTGTGACATGCAGACCATTAGTCTGTGCCTGCACTGCCTCCTTGTGTATTAGATAAGCCACCAGTAATCCCCCAACACAAAACAATGCCACAAAACAATGCCACAAAACAATGCAGAACAGGAACTTAAGAGGCTTGTTAAACATCTGTATTCTTAATTTGTCAAAAGTCATAATTAAAAATGGACTGCGGTATGTAGATACTGGCCCACTGGTTCAAGAACAGCACTGATTGAAGCAGAACTGATCAGGGACACTCTGTCTGATAATAAGATAGAGAGTTGCCAGTGGGAGTAACTGAGCCTGTCTACACTGTCCCCTGTTAGTTCTCCCAGCACACATATCTGTTTCAATTCATCTCCAGCAAAAGGAAGTTTCAGATAAATTGTAAAAAAAAAAAAAAAAAAAAAAAAAAAAAAAAAAAAAAAAAAAAAAGTAGGAACCAAACAGAGATTAGCAACTGAAGGCAAATATTCCAAAGTGTTATGCTGCAAAACCACAACAGACTGAAGTTTTACTTGGCCATTGAGAAAATTCAGAAATGGCAATCAACGTGTTTTGACAGTTCTGGTGTGTAATGGCAATATCTGAAAACTAAACAGAAACTGAGAAACTAATCCCTATTTCAAATATATACATCTCATTTTCAGTTGTCTTAAATGAGAAACATTCTGACATCCTTCATATATCATATTTTAGGAGATGTATTGCATGTTACACTAATTGGTCTTTTTTTTTTCTTCTCTCTTCAAGTATAATTATAAGAAGTTATGATTACCACAGCTTATGATTCCAAAAAGGAGTTCATGCAAATTAAAAGAATGATGGGTTGCTGTATCAATTACACTAGGAAGTGCTATACAGTATCAGTAGGCGAACCTTGAAAGATCAGGGCATTTGGCCGAAATAAGCCCCCAAAACTCGATCTGAATGACCAAGCTGAGCTGGCAGTGCTGCATGATACTTGATACTTCCTGCTGCTTGCTGAACAGGATGGAAATGTTGTGCTGTTTATATGCTGCGAAATGCTATTTCAGCAATATTTTTCTCTCTTCGGAGGGAAGTGCAGGAAGACCAGAGTATTCTACAAAGCAGTCATGATTAAGATCCAAGAAAGTCATTAAGCCCAGGAAATATGGTGATTGCTGCTTTTCTTCAACAAATTTCATAGGCTGACAGAGTTTTAACATTCTCTTTTAACCTGAGGCCAAACACATAGCACATTCCCAGAAAAATTCCAGTGAGAATATCTTCCATTCACAAATGTGTGATCCTACAGCTCCGCAATCCACAGAGAAACTAGCGTTCCAGTCATACCATATGCTGTAGCTCTTCAAAGAGGTCACCTGTATCAGCAACGGAACAGTGCTTACTTTTGTGTATAGTAAGGCTATATAAAGCAAGAAAGGAGGAACTTCATAGAGAATTACAAATTTGTCAGACTACATCTACCAATGAAAAGAACAAAGTTAATGAAAAAATGGTACTCCTTAATTGTGTTAAGATTTTATCTAACTGCAGTTACTTTTCCTCTCATATAACAATACAGAAGCATGCTGATAAAAAGGAGGGTTAGGGAGTAGAACATCTTAAGGAAGGCAACTGTGTGACATGGAGGGGTGCATCAAAGTAGCAACCGGGTAGGGGTCTCAAGGTAAAACCACATGCCCTCATCTTGTCCACAAAGCCAGGTCAGAATCAAGGAATATACTAATTTTTTCCAAACAATCCTGATCTCAATTATGACTAAGTAAACAAAACCAACAAAAAAGCCCCCATGAAAATAATGCATTATCTTCTGATAAGACCAGTTTCTTTCCTCTCCCTTCAATGCACAAAGAATCCATATGTGCAGGGTTCTTCCTTTTCCTGTATCACAACCATAACCAGACCAATAACCACAGCAAACATGAAACTAAGAGACTGATCCCCATTATTATATCTGTGGCTCACACAAAATCAACTGACGACTGAGGGTCTCCAAGTGAATTCTTCTCAACCACAATATCTACCTTCGTAACCACAACTTCTAGCAAATGGTGATGCATTCTCAAAACACTAGTAAGCCCTGCAGTGTCTGAGAAAGGCAAGACTCTTGAATTTTTATTTCCTCAAGCACTGAACATAACTCCAATTAAACATTATTTTCATTGCAGCAAGGGCATGAATCAGTACAAACTGCGGTAAATTGCAACCTCACGTGTAGTCTGTTTGACAACACCTCCACCATACCTCAACTAAGAGAATAGCCCATGAAAACATGCAAGCTGTTCAGAGAACTGTTCAGAATCCAACAATTACCCAGTATATTCAAGTTTTCATTTCCCAAATTATACCTCCTAACTCCATCTCCACCCCAACTCCTAATTTTATATGCATACATATATTTATCAGAGAGAATATAGGCTCATGATGATTCCATGGAACATCGTATTCCTATAAGCGCTGCGGAATCTGTCTTTAAGTGTGAGTCTTGAAAATATTTTTTTCCTACCCTAATCTTCAAGCCAATCTTATCCCTAACCTTCACTACACCTATTCCTGAAAACAAGCTGTTGGCCACTAATAGCAATAAACTGTTTAGTATTGCCCAGCAATAACTCAGTCTTCTGAAGTCATCTTTTGCAGCCTAACCTTAATTACAACTGTTTATAGCCTTGGCAGACAACAAAGATAGCAAATTGAAAATAAGATACTGGATCTTGATGATACCAGACCACTTTCTATATCTGGATCCAATATATTGGATTGTCTATGAGTTATGTTGTTGAGTCTTCACCTCAACCTCTCCTTCTCTTGACAGCAACCTTCCTAATTCTTCAGATCTGTAAAAATCAGTTGTGAACAGGAGTCTTGGCACTTCCTTTATCTTTCTCTGAAAGATAATAAATCATTGCTGAAAGAGAACAAATGGCATCAGTTTCTAGCATCACCAGCTTTTTTTTGGAATGTTAGTTTCTCTGTAGATTGTGAAGATGTAGGACCACACATTTGTGAATTGAAGATATTCTGACTGGAATTCTTTTGGGAATGTGCTATGTGTTTGGCTTCAAGTTAAAAGAAAATGTTAAAACACTGTCAGCCTATGAAGTTTTTTGAAGAAAAGGAGCAATCACTGTATTTCCTGGGCTTAATGACTTTCTTGGATCTTAATCACGACTGTTTTGTTTGGACCATTTTATTTACTAGATTCAATCTAAAGAGTCACAAACATTAATACTAAACTTGTAATACTTCAATTCTAACTCCTGCATTATTAATAACTACAGGATCAATTACTAGATAAAAAGCTAATGGCTTTTCTTCATATGAAATGAGTCTTATTAATTCTTATTTCTGGGAACACTGTAGATGCTATCATTAGGTATGCTTTTCATACTTAGTCATTGACTTTGAAAACCCTACCCTTAACCTATTTCAAATAGTAACAACATTCTCCTACAGCAAGTACAGAGACTGACAGAGGAAAAAGACAATATAAGGCTTGTAGCAGTATCTGCCCAGTTCTCAGCTCTGTAGCATCTGCAGAGTCCAATGCCAAGTTGTAATTTATACATAGGAAACTATTGTTACAATGCAAGACAGTATCAGTCTCTGGTTTCCATTTGTACTGTTTCTATGCTTACCTGCATGGGACCCCATACAATAGAACATTACTCAGGGATGCAGGTACATTATACTAAAAAACCTAACATCAAGTTCAGTTCTAAAGAATTAATGCCAATTGTGAAATAAAATAAAAAAACTTAATTTGTTTCTCCATCTGGTGTAAAATACTACTTTCTCTTGAAGAAGAAAATGACCAAAGGTTCTGGCTGCTAACTACATTAGCACAAAGCTTGCTGACAAGACTTTTGCATTTATTTGAAATTAAATCAACTGCTGATGCTTTATTTTCCTAAGCCTAAGCCCTCTGACTAATACTAGACTTCTTCCTAGTCTACAGGACACTGAGGCATTGGTTTCTGCCAGTTGCAATAATGCACTGGCTTCTATCAGTGCCTATGTCCTTCTTATCTCCTTGCATCCCATAGATTCAAAATGCAAGTGGAAATTGTAACAATTCAGAATGCAAGTATCAGCATTAAAATAATTTCTAATAGTAGTTTTCTCTTTAGGAAGGGCAACAATTTCTACAAGAAATCACAACACAGTAAATCATATTCTCTATTTACCTTTAGCAGTCTTGCATAGTTGCATTACTCAGGGCTTAGGACAGTTACAGTTCTCAAACCCTGACACTATTACTCGAACACTAACCATAATCTGAATTAACTAGGACAAGGAAGTAACCCCCATAGTTAAAGACAGTATTAGTCAACGATTTCTTCCAACACACTTAACTTTAGGGGAACTTGTAGGAAGGTATAATGGCTCTTAACTAAAACCTTTGGCCTAAAACTGTCATCTCCTCTTCCTAAACATTCCAGTAGTTCCTATAGGACTAATATAGCAAGGCAACACGAATTACTGTTTCCAGGGGCCAGGAGGAACAGTCTGGCTTCTTAAGACTTCAAAATCCTCAGCACTATCCATGTGCCAAATCTTTCTTCTTTTTAACAATATTGCTTGCTTCTGTTAACCAAGTTCTGTAAGAAGGATTATACTTATTTATTTACAAGGCATCATCCCTAAAGTAAGAAGCAACACAGGTTATTGTCTTGCTTTGATCTTATCTTCAGAAAACATTTAAGATTAAGTTCTCCATATTTGTTCTTCATGATCCTGAAGAACAGGACGTGAGTTTGATGGTTGACATTTTTAACTCTCAGTGTTAACCATATTGAAAAAAACCTGTATAAAACCCTGCAGCAAGAGATATATAAGCTTCTACCATCTATACCCTCTTCCCAAATCAGCAGACTGTTTCAAACAGCAGTCATGTAATTTAACCCTTTAAAGCTCTAACACTAACCTTAACACTAATTTTTTTCCTTACACAGGCCTAGTAGTTTTAACCTATCACATTGGTTTTTCTGGTAACAACACCTATTAGTGCACATTCAATTTAAAAATGTAATGATTTTCTCACCAGAAACTGTAGAAATTCAACCTTCAGTATAACTACAGCAACAAATATGCTTTGAATTTGTAACCACGTCACAGCCCTGCACAATGCAGCTGCCACTCCAGCTTTGCCTATGTCCTTCTCAATGCATTATCCATAGAAAAATAAATTGGTAATGCTGATGTTTCTGTAGTCTTTTGGTACCTCAGATAATGAGTACTGAATTATGCTGTTTTGTGCTGATTTTCTTTTACTATCTTCTTCCCTCCCTAATTCTGGGGAATCTGAAAGAGAATCACTGGGTCATTCCCTAGTTCAAAGAGTTTGCTGAGAGCCAGAGAAAGCCTTGGCTTTATCCTTCAAAACCTTAGATAATGGAACTGGGGGAGTTCAGTGAAGCTGTAAGCTATGATTGGTAGTAGCAAAAGATATATTATGCTTCTTGAAGATAGAATCACGAAAAGTAATACTGTCATTATTTTTTATATATACGTGTGTTCAAATCTTTCTTTCCCTTTAAAACTACAAACCCAAGCTAATTAGCATTTCACCTAGCAGAGATCATTCCACTTATCTCCATTGGTAAGATGCCTTTTTTAACAAAGGTTAACTACTCTGAAGTGGTATAACTCACTTATTTTCCTAATATTAATCAAACAGAAAACACAGTCTGCACCAGAAACGGGACAATGATGACTCACCTATCTAAATCAAAGTCATAGTGAAGGCAGTGGGTATTGACTTTTAAGGCAGACATTTATTTTGCAATATTCACTTACATGCTGTTAACAGAATTGTAAAGGGCATCAATATCTCTGTGAAACTAGAAGTCAAGATCCCTGAGATACATGGAAACCAACACTAAAAGCATACTCTTCCTTAGAGCACACTAGTTATTCCCAATGAAATGACCCTTTTATACACAAAGAGAAGTCTCTTGCTTTTGGTGATGTGAAGGAATATACTAGGAAAAACACAGTGTGATTGCAGGAGAGCCACAGAAAACAATATTTACAGTTCTATTTCATTACAGTTCCTATAGTCTGAAGAGTGTGAGAGCACTGCTCCTGTGAGTTTCTTGCAACCTAGAGTGGTCCAAGGAAACATATTCTCGTCTCCATAGTTCCTAACCCCTCCCCCTCTCTGCCCCAAAATACAACAATGACCCATCTGTGCACATACAAGAGAGCAATTCCTAATATTTAAACATGGACTAATCTGCCAACGTTGATGTATCAGGGACAGAACATAATGAATGTCACAGTGCTTAGTCTTTCTTTTCACTAAAACTGTCTTGAAGAGTAATGAGGAACAAAAAAGCCGACAGAAAGAACAAACCACTGTGGATCACAGCTGATTTAAAAAATAACATTCTGTTCTGTTTTTCTCTGCAAAATTTTTCACATTTTAACCCTCTCTCAGATTCAAGAAAGAACGTATTTCTTCTGAAATTACATTTAAGAGCTGAAAATTTCTAATAAAAATCTTTTAAGAATAATTTCATGGCACCCATAAAGCTTATCTATGCTCTGAATCGTTATCTATTCTTTCGCATATTTTCATGGCATCTAGACTGCAATTATTTCACTCTAGACCATCATCATCGCAATTAAGAAGATTACAAACAATAACTAAGAAAATAAGTTAAACGTAAATCAATTAAATGTAAATCAGTAGTCCTTAAATAATGAATTTGACAGGCTGCGAGATGTGGATCTTCACCTAAATGGCATGTAACTTTTCTTTTGTAACTGCTGAATCTGATGGGAATGTCTGTGTGGCTTGATATGCCAGCATGCAAAAATAACTGAACTAGTGCTAAATTAATGTGGTCCTGGTACTAGAATTAATACAGGATTATACAGAATTGTATATTAATATAAGTGTGCTACCTCACCTGGATTAGTCC
Source organism: Scytalopus superciliaris (assembly GCA_013400415.1). Taxonomy (NCBI): domain Eukaryota; kingdom Metazoa; phylum Chordata; class Aves; order Passeriformes; family Rhinocryptidae; genus Scytalopus; species Scytalopus superciliaris. The sequence continues at coordinate 216,535 of VXBX01005109.1, forward strand.
TTTGTATTTTATCCTATCTGTTCTGCTTCAGATTGATGTAGGACCACAAAAATTAGTAGGTAACTTTCCACTGACGATGAACGGCAGCCCCTAAGATTTAAATAATGGTAAAGACACTGTGTAAAATTACTATTATCCACACTGTGAGAATACTTGCTCTTTTTCACCACTATCTGAAATACTTCCATTTGTTCTCTTGGGCAGAGACAGAGTTTTTCCTTTTTACTAGGATACGTTTCAGCTGTGCTAATTTAGGCTAACAGGAAGGCTCAAAAAGAGATGCAACGTGTGATACAAGAGTGGGAGTAGCAAGAATGCTGGTGACAGATGTGTAATTTGAAGAGAAATGAAGAGGAAACTTGAAACTTCATAGCATATGAGATATTCCAGTGACAAAGTAGTGAGTAAAAACAATTGCCATTGGGATTACCTACTGATATTGTAATGAGTTAACTTGATTTGTTCTACCTAGTAAATGACTGAGAACAACACAGACTGGCAGAGAAAGAATAATAATACCAGCTTTTGGGCACCTGTATGCAGTTAGAGTATAAGGCAGACAATTTTAAGACCAGATGAAATATTCTATAAGCAGTCAGGGGTAGTCCTGCAATTGCTGGGGAGATGGCTTAGCAGTGAACGGGGTGCTGTTGGGTTAAATTACGGATGACCTTAGAGGTCTTTTCCAACCTTAATGATTTTATGAGTAAGTTTTGAAACAGAAAAGTGGCATTTTGTTGCTCCACAGCTGTACTGTGGGTAACTACCTGAAGTGCCAGAATAACCTTGTGTATCTCTTCACTGAAAGGCACCCAATGCACAGCACTTAAGGGAGCTCAGATGTAACTGTGTGACACACCTCTAATGGCAATTATACCCACTGTTTCAGAAACCAAGAACAGAAAGAGCTAGGTACATTACACAGGCAACAAAATATCAGCTATTGTAGGGAAAAAAATAATAAATTTCTGAGGTCCAATTGACATCTAAAAGCAACCTGTATTTTTTGAGAAACCATGTGTATTAATTGCTGTAAGGCATTGAAGATCTCAGTGAAGGCAAATTTCAAAAAGATTCATATACACTTCTACTAAAATGTGACCATTTTCGAGAGGAGCCAGGGCAGAACCTGATTGCAGCAGAGAATCTCGACTGGAACTGCTACCCGACCCAGCTCCTCAGAGGTTTCTAGCACGTCCCTGCGGGCCGGTGCCCTTACCGATGGCTGCGCAGGTGGGGCCGGGCCGGGGGGCGAGCGGGAGGGGCTGTGACACCTGGCTGGCCGAGCTGCGGGGTGTGCCGAGGCTGGTCACTGCCGGGCTTTTCCCTCACCGTCCCGCTCCCTGCTTTCCTTCCGCGGCCTTAGCACGAAGCTCCCAGAGGCGCCCCAAGGGTGTGTGAGAACCAGGTGCGCCTCAGGGAGGTGTGAGGGGGAACGGGCGGCCGGGGCCGGACCTGCCGCCACAGCAACGCCAGCGGGCAGTTTCGGGGAGCCCGAGGGGCCACCCGGCAGAGGCTTCACCTCCGCGCCCCGGCTCCCCTCACGCACATTCCTCCCCTCACACTCGCCCTGCCTCGCTCCCTCCACAGCCCGCGCCCCCTCCCCCTGCTTTCCCGC
>VXBX01005110.1:0-21699 GCA_013400415.1 Scytalopus superciliaris
CAAAAAAACTCCTCAAACATTTTTAAATAAACTCAACATGATCCTAAGATTGTTTTTTGCATCATCAGGGGAAAGGTTTGTTTCTTTGACTATCTACATCAAAGGTAAAATTGCAAAATAAACTGGAAGTTTTATGGTTTTCTGTCTGAAATCTATATAGCAAATCACTAGAGGAAAAATACCTCCTGTTTTACCAGGCAAGTGTAAAACCCTTACTAGTTTTCTGTTAACTATGGCAGATATGGGACCAGAGCAAGCGGATCTCTTTATAATTACAGAATTTGATTGGAAAAAGAAGCCTAAATTGATAAATTTTCTTATCAAGCTTTTCACTTCTCTCAGAATTACTCAAACACTGCACTTCTCGCCTCCCCCTCACCCCCACTCTGTGACTTTTATTTTTAACACTGAAACCACTGCCATGATTTCCTACATCCTGGCACTGGAAGTATCCCACATTTTGCAACTGCTGCTTGAATCCCAAAGTCTCTTCCTTTACTTCTTACAGGAAGTTCTTAGAACCTGGCATGCACAGGGAAGAAGTTTTCATTGCTGCTGCCCAGCTGAAGTACATTAAAGTACAAGGCTTCCGTGCCAACATCCTCCACAGCTATCAAATCCAACACCAGATCACATCTTCACATTGTCCAGGAAACAGAGAAAACTCTGTGCACAACATCCAGGTGTGAGGGAGATGTTCTGGAGTCATCCATGGAAAACCTCACTCCTTGTGCTGAGGTCAGCCTGGGAAATGTCCCTTCCTGCACTGAGGCTTATGCAATATCCCACCTCTAAGTATGTTTCCCAATTCTTTTACAGCAGCCATAGGAACTGCTGATCTGAAGGAAATTTCCAGCAATTTCTCACAGAGTGAATCTAGGTATTGAGCAAACTGTCCTCAAGCCAAGATTCACTTTTTTTTTTTTTAATAAAAGCTAAAGCCAACAAGTTTCTCACTATAAATATAAATTACAACTTTGTGAATATAAAAATCTAAAACATTTTAATTGTCCGAGTTTCAATTTGCTTTCTACAGACAATACAAAAAAAAAAAAAAAGAAATATAATGGAAAACACTTCTGAAGGATACAGAAATGAAAAATATTTTCAAGGCATATGATTTGACAGAAAATCCAAACCCCTTCCTTATACTTAGTTTTTAATTTCTAATCTTGGTACTACTAAGTAACTGCAATTAATCCGGATTAGTAGTAAAAGTATGCAGAGGCACACAGGGTCAGAATCAGGTCATACAACAGTGACATATGCCTTGACAGAAATATTCTAGACTTGGTTTGGCAGGACCCTAAATAACTTCACCCAAATCTCTGCTTTTAAGGGAAGATTAGACCATATAGTCTCCAGCAAATTCTTTCTACCTAGAATTTTCTAAGGTTGTGCATAGCAAGAGTTGCAAGGTACCCATGTTGAACCCAAATCAAATTATTTTGGATCAAAGGAAAACAAAAATAAAAATCAGAATAAATGAGACAGGGCCCACACTTTGCATCTAAATGTACAATAAAAGCACAAGTCCTTTTTTAACAATGCTTTTTTTCTTAGTTAAAAACCTCTAATCAGCACTGTAGGGTACCCTTTTTTAAAATTAAGCATTTGGATATACAGATTAGAGTGTTCATAGTTTACTTTACTAAGCAAATTACTTGTATTACTTCATGCTTATTAACCATTCTAACTTAAAAATAACAAGGTTAGATTGTGCCTGTGAATTTATTATTGGATTCATGTCAGTGGGTGTGCTATAAACACCTTACAGAAAATATTGTGTTCCAAAACAGTTGAAAACAAATAATTTCTCCACTAACAAAGTGTTTATTGTACACTGGAGTGGCTGCAACCTAACAACGGATTTTGATTCAGTTACTTTTGCAGTACTGTTTATATTTTCAGAAACTTCTGAAGACGCTGATCTAGCTTGGGCAAGCCTTATTACCCACAGTCAGCTTTTAGATATTTCATACTTCAATTAGTTTCATTATCCAATTTCCAACTCACATAAATACCTTTAAAAAAACAGATGCCTTAGATGATTATGGTTACTGGAAAAGGAAGGGGAACAACTCAGAGGAGAGAAAATACACCTTTGTCCTCACTTCTCTGCTTTAGTGCAAACCTGTATCCCTCATGTAAACTATGGAAAAGCCAGGTCTGACATTCCAGAAAGTGACAGTTTTGTAGAAGTATCATTGTTGCCATTGATCACCCAGAATATGATTTCAAATATGTTTCAGTGACAGCGTACACAAACTCAGTCTTTGATAAAAACATGTGTACCTGCTTAGATTTGAAGAGGTTCATTGCTTTCTTTTAGACTGGAGTTCCATGCATTTTGTTAGAAAAAATTCTACCACCATACAAGTAGAACATTGCACAACCTGAAGTCTGATTCAGCCCAGAAACATACAGGTTGAGGCAGAGATTTACAGCTTTTGCACCACAGGACACAGGAGCCTGGGTGAGATACCAACTGCAGTAACCATGATCATGGCAACAGCCACCCTATGGAACTGCTGTTCCAGGGCCTCTGTTCTTAATGCATGAGAATCACAACATTGCCTTGTAGAAGCCACTTTGCTACTAAAGTACTGGCAAACAAAAACATTTTAGCCCCGCTTCTTTGCTTTTAGGTCCTATGACATGGCTGTGCGTGTGTGCCAGCACCTTCCTCCTCAGTCAGCTAAGTGCAAGTTCAGTCAAGATACGTATTGAACTACTAAACCACTACAGAGATGAGTCAAAAAACAAGAAACCCTGTGTTCCATATCAGACTTGAAGGCCTTAATGCTGACAGTTATTTCAAGCTTACTACAGTGTTCATAAAACTGAAATATTTGAAAGCCACTTTGTGAGGTTTTCTTCACAGCACATCAGGCTCTTCCTTTGAAACAGAACTGGTTAAACCATGATTTCTGAAAGTAATTACTGTCTAAAGGTAGTTGAATACCATGGATGGATACGATGCTGAAAAAAGCATGATCAATCTTCAGCTTACGTCATGGCCTGAAAGAGGCCAGAGAGGGGGTTTTTTTGAGCTCTTCACTGAAAAACTGAAAGCCCTGTGAATCAGATTCAGAATTTACATTCCTGATGCACATCAAGGCACTGTAGTTCAGTCAGGGAACAAAACCATGACACTGTTGACCTAAATCAGTATTGCTCTGCCACTTTAGGCAAGTAGGAGTTTGGTGGCTGCCCTATAATAACTGGTCAGTTTGTGCAGCAATGCAGGACATCTGTGACCTAACTGGAGCTATACAGACAAAGCACACACTGCTTGTGTTAATTCCAGCAGTGAACAAATCATGAATTGGCATGCACAACTAAGTAAATTTCATTTAATTTGTATTAATATCTATTGCCTTAGCATTCCTTTATTGTATAGTAACCGACTAGTCTGGTATTAGAGAGTTAGTTCCAAATCACATGTTTGAACATTCCTGTGCACTTCAGGGACATAAAGAAGTCACCAGCCATGAAAAGTAAATCTTGATTCTCTAACTTTTCGAAGTGAGCTAATTTCAGTGAGGCAGTAATGGCAACTCGTGAGGGGGAGGTTTTTGACTAGGCCTTTTTGGTGAGAGACATTAACAGTGAATCAATCTGCTCCTGAGAAGCAGCAAACTAGAATTTATCAAACTGCCCAGGCAATATGTTTCCATTTAATATTTAGTTGTCTAAAACCAATCTTTTGTTACAAGATCTTGCCTACTGTATCATGGGAATAGATATGACAGGGATGATCTTCCCTGTGAAGGTGCTGGTGAGAATTGCTGAGGGACTAGTATAGTTTTACACAAGGTCTGAACCCCAGATCAATTTTTTCCATGATAAGAGCTGAATCTCAAAACCAATTTCTTACTTGGACCCTCAACATGTAAGTAGTGACATTTGCATATGAAGGTTAAATTTATTATTAAACATAAACTGTCATGTAAATCCCTGTATCAGAGCATTAACAAAAACAGTACAAAAGTGGAAGAAATTCTTTTCACCTGTGTATTCTTGTTGAAACAAAAGGAACTGTTTACAAGGCTATAAATACCTGTATTTTACAAAGTTCACTGTAGAGTTTCAATAATTACAGGATAGGAATGTAATGGGAGAAGTGTCTTTCCCGAAACAGATGGCAAAGTAATGTATTCTATACCGTTAGCACATTTGAAGGCTCTCTGGGAATTAGTTCAAACAAACTTGGAAAACAAGAATGTAAGCACAGACAGGGAGAGGAGTTATAACATTCTACTAATTTGGGAAAAAGGACTGATTGGATAAGGTTGCTGGATCAGTAGTATCTTATGCAAAGACCAGAGAAATTGAAAGAAATTAAAAACACATGGAAAACTTTGCTAACTCCTGTCTATAGCAAGAGGCAGAGGCAGGAAAGTCTCAGATTTAGCAAATTGGAGCAAATAGTTTGTTCTAAAAGCTCTCTTCCCTTCCTCTTTGGTGAAGGGATTTTATGAAAAGTTCAAGTAAAGGTATAAGTATTCTGACTGGCATTTGAAATCCATTTTGAGGCCTCCTGCAAGACTGAGATGCAGAAAGGGATTAATCTTGTCATAAACATTTTTTCATACATATTTATATAGCATATAAAAAGCTGCTTCAAAGCTGCTCTGCTATATGTAGGTAAAAATGCATTTTCCTGCACAAAGATGAGAGGAAAATAATCTCACATCCATCTTTGACTATGTCAACCATTTCCAGCTTCATCACAATTATTCATTCACAAATTCAGTTTTTTTACTTCTCTTCCTTCAGTAGTCGTGGTCTGCTAGAATCTGTCCAAATAGCCTGGTGTTTTCCGTACTATGCTTAAGTACTGACAAATAAACCCAGTTACCCAACTTTCAGGTTATTTAACAGCTAAAAAACTAGAGGCAGAGCTCTCCTCAGTAATTCACCCTGAACAGACTATTATTCAGGAGACCAAGAAATTCTGAATGGAGAACAAAATGTTCTCAAAAAGGGAAGAGTTGATTGAAAGGAGAAGGAAGAAAGAAAGGAAGGAAGGATTTGCATCTTAACTTTCTTTTTACCTTTGCAATTTCAATCTGAGACATTTGGTAAGCTCTGATGCAACTTGGTCTTACAGTCTTCTATTTCTAGCAGTTTGTATTTCTAGCTCAAATCTAGTCGTTCTCTTCATTCTGCAGTTCCCTGCCAGTTACCACATCAAATGCTCTTTTAACTCACAGAATGTCTCCCCCCTGGCAGCATAACCTTGCTTTTCCATCTTGTTTTGAAAGCACAGCCATGTCTGCACACTTCAGCCTGAGAACAAGCAACTCTACAAGCTCAGTTTCATCTTTTTTCTCATCTCCAAATCCAGAAATGCAAAAGGCTAAGTTTTTTTTTTTTTAATGGATGCTTTGCCTTGTTACCAAAAATGTCCCAGAAGAACCATTTTACTGATTTTGCCTTATGCTCAAAATCCTTTTTCTTGACAAGTTTAACATGTCATTTGAATTGTGTACACAGCACATGTAATGTGTTCCCTTACTTCCAGAACTGCGTTAGAGCTGCAGCCAACCAAACATCTGTGGAGTAACCGTCTAGTTCAACAACTAGTTGGATTTTCTTTTATGAAAGTAAACTCAGAAAAATGAGCAATTCTGCTCCAGGGACACTTTTGCAAGTTTTATGCTTCCAGTAGTAGGATGCCATGACTTGCACACTGCTTTTTTTTTTTTTTTAATTTCACACACACACACCCCTCTTGTAACAGCTGTTGCACAATTATAGGTGTTCCTTTGTGATTTGTTCCCAAGTCTGAAATCAAAATTAAGTTGTCAAAGAGTAGTGGATTTGACTTAGCAGTTCAGCTCTGGGCAGAATAGCAGCTCTATCAAGCTTGACCTACTATTAAACATTTGTGGCCAAGAGCCAAAAAATGTGATCCTCTGAAGTTAATTGTGAGGTTTTGTCTTTCCTCCCAACAAATTGCTCAGCAGCTCTTTCCCCACAGGATCACTTAACAAGCAGGCTCAGTTCATCTAGAGAGATGAGGTTTCATCTTCCTGTACAAGCACTGTGACTTTGGAAGATGAAAATCACCCCATTCCTGCCTAAGAGAAGCACTAAAGGTTTGTACAGTCAGCAACCCAGGGATTACAGAAGCGTGTGGTGGGTTGTTAATCCTACAGAGTAGATCACAGCCTATAAAACTGCAGAAAATGGGCAACTTCTTTTATTTTTATCCTTTTCAGTGGCCAGCTGAATAACTTTTCCCCCTTGATTTTCAGGAAAATAAAAATCAAATCCAGAAACAAAGCACAACTGATCAAGGTGTGATTTCATCTAGTAACTTCTTATCACTGGAAGAAAAGTGGATCTCCTTTGTTCTTCCCTTTCTGCCAGTCCCTGTGCCATACTGTACTGATACCTGCAGACACCATTCAATTCACTTAAATTCATTGCACTATTGCAAAGCCTGGGTACCGGGAAGGTGGGTGGAAACAAAAAGTCAGAAGGAAGAGAAAGAACCAGAAGGAAATAAAGTCCAGCCTCAAGCATGAAAGACATGTTAACTCAGCTTCAAAACCATTTGATACATGTTTCTATGTTGCCATTGTGAAGTTTACTAAAACAAAAACCCAAATATAGAAATACTGGCTCAGTTATCTACTTGGGGAGCCTGAGGTGCCATTACAAAAGCTAGAAGCTAAAGGTGGCTGCACATTAAATGTAGGCTGATGTGGAGTGTGAACACACGTGCCTGGGTTTGTACCAGTACAGCAGTTTCTTGGGAAACAAAATGGGCCTGTCACTTCAAGAGCACTGGGGAGGACTTGTTCACTCTCTTTGTTTCTAGTGAGCACTGAACTGAAATGATGCCCTCACAAGGCAGACCCTTTCAGCCTGGCTTTGTCTCAGTGCAGCCTGCACAAACTCTCCTCACAGCCCAGAGCCCCAGGCTCTGCACTGGCTCCTGTGCATCAGCCATTTCTGGTCCCCAGGATGTTGGGGGCTCCCAGCATGTGAATTCCCGCTCAACATTGCCTTCCCACACCACAGGCTGGGAGCTTGCCCTCCATGAGCACATCCATTTATTTTCAAGGAAACATCCATCTCCCTCCCCACCCATCCATAGGATCTCAGAGAACCTCCAATGAAGAACAAACCAACAATACTGGTATTTGTTTCAAGACAAGAGAAATCAGTTCTAACTCACTTTAAGATTTTCCTTAAAAGCTCAAAAGCCAGGGAAATATTTCTTCTTAATCAGTGTGAAATGGCTACTAGTGCTTCCTCTGGAAGTTTTAATAAAATAAAACAGATCCAGGCAGCAGCACAAAATACAGCAAGCTGCTTCAGTGCATGCATGAGAATCCCAAACTGGCTTGCAGAGCACTGAAGATTCACAGAAAGCAGATGCTTGAATTATCCCAGGCTTGCTGATACCTCAAGTTTAAAAAAAAGAAACAAACAAAAAAAGAAACAAAAACCCCCAATAAAAATCCACACACAAACAAAACAAACAAAACACCAAACAAAACAAAAAAAAACAAACAAAAAAACCCAAAACAAACAAACAAAAAAATACCTCTCCCTCTACCAGTCCCCAATTCATTCAATCTTTCTGGACTCCATCTTGCTTTGCAAGTTCCAGTAACATGTGGCAACACATTATCTTTGTTTGAGAAGAAATCTGCTCAGCAGGTCTTTCAGATCTGCTTCTTTTTCCCTGAGATAGAGAAAGTTAGATTGATTTGCTCTGATACTTTGGCCAGTCCCTGTCTTCCTATTTGTTTCTTCACAGATTTTATGAAAGACACGAACTGCATGGCTGCCAGACTTTTATGACTTCATCTGCAACATTTACCACGTGCCTTTCCCAGTTTGAGCTTGTTTACTGCAGTGTCAGTCTCCGCCAGAAAAGGTGAAGGTTATTTTATGGCTACACAGATGATTGCCTTGCACTCTGTACTGTCAGTAATGTCCCCTCGTTTGCCATGCAGCTTTCTGAAATACACTTTCCAGGGATTCCTGATGACTTCCCATGCTGTTCACACTTTGCCATCTGCTGCCCTGACACCACTGTCACAAGGCTTGGGTCTTTTGGTGAGATGGAGCGAGAAAGCCCTATTTTTGCATTCAATGTGTCCTTTGTTTCTGTCTGGCTCTGAAGCCATAGCTGGTTTTTTTTTTCACATTCTGGAGGCTTTCAGAGGGTGTGATATAGAAATCAGCTTCTGTGTCTACAGTGGGTACTGCCCAAGTTAAAAATCCTGTTACCAGGACACCAAAAAAAAAAAAAAAGAAAATCAGGACAAAAGTCCAGGCAAGAACAAGAGATAAATGATGAAGGAAAACATAAAAATAAAACCTATCATCACAAAACTGACCTTCTAGTAAAGACTGCTGTACAGAGTGGAAGGTAATAGTACTTGTAGCGGAAGGGGTTACAAGGAGCCACTAGGATCAGTGATATGGAAAAAGAGTCTAATTGAAGAATCTGGAAGGTTTCCATGGCTGCAAAAAAGAATTTGCAAAGCATCAAAGGCACAACCCAAAAGCTGCCTGCAGAGTCAATGCGAGCAGCTCCATGGGCTGTGCTTACTGTTACTGCCCAAGTGCAAATGATGAGGTCACAGTGGTCCCCTCCACTCCCTTTATACAGCTTAATGTCTTATGTTCAGCTATGTTTCACAGCTGCAGCATTGCATGGAGGTCACAGCTCCTCAAAATTCCTTTGTTATAATAATGAAACTGACTGTGATAGATCCCTCCTAACATCTTGACTGAGCTGCTTTCTAAGCAAAAACAATTTTTTGGTTCTTCAGAGAAATGAACTGCAAGTCCCAAAGACATTCCCTGAAGGGCTCAAAATTCTTTTGAAAACAAATGCGGCCTCCAGATTGTAACATATTAAGCAAAAATGTACTTAAATTTGTTAATTGTGCCACACAGTCTTTAAGCACTTGGGAGAATACTGGAGCTTTCCAGTAGTTATTTAAGCCTGCATCCCTACTGTTCTTTGCAAGTGATTATCAACTTACTTCTCCCCAAACTATTACCATAATGACAGTTTCCTTACTGCTCAGACCAGTCTAGCACACGAATGGAGAGAATATTTTCACCTCAGAATAGTGTGCATGCATTCTTGTGCATGAACATGTGTATTTTAGAGGTATACCAGAGAAAATCTGGTGTCATATGCTACATTACTTCCCTTGACCATTATTTTTAATTCCAGAGAAAAAGTATGTCTGAATCTTGTATTCCAGGTGTTAGTCAAGGGAAAGGTGAAAAACACTGAGCACTTCCAACTATTCTCAGAAACAGTTCAAATAAAATAATTGTGAAAGTGTACGAACAAAGTGTTTGCTGATGTGATTTGTGATGGATTGCACATTTATCATGCCACATTTTCATCTCAACTGTTTTATTTTATGATTGTTACAAAGATATAAAGCAACATGGAGGAGCTGAGCAGTGTATGAGAGCAGATTACACCTGCTTGACAAAATACTGCCTTTCTGACTAAGATTTCTATAACTGTTCAGTAAATATATAAACTAATAAAAAACTATCTTTGCTCATGACCATATCGACATGAACAGCCTTTGTGAGAGGAGAATCATGTGTAGGACACTTGCAAATTCCATGAAACAATTTTTTAATTAGATTGACTTTTTCAGCAGTACTTCAATAACTATTAAACTACAGCCATTTCCAGCACTTTGCTGTCTCCCTGCAATGACCCCCAGTACATGAACCTCGTAACTCTGCAGGAAAAACCTCAGCATATTCTGTGCACCTCATACCACTGCTCAGAGGTTTTTGCCTCTGAGGATTTCTATCATTTCCATATGAAGTTGAATGTTACTGTTTAAGCTATAGTGTTTCGGTTTTTTTTTTTTTTTNGTCAGGTGCACATAGACTCTCGTTTTATGTATTTTGAAAGTAGGTAGAAATTATCTTAAGATTTACAGTTAAAAAATTATTTCAATTCCACCACACTAAGTATTACTTTAAAATCAATACAGTACTATCACTGAACATTTATAAATATTTAAAATATTTACATTCTTTCTCCTGTCTTCAGAAACAAACATCTCAAGTGGGGAAGAACTATGAGTTGAGTCATCAAGAAATAACAAACAACTGTTTCCTCTCTCATGACTGAACATGAAAAGCACATTAATCTTGTCCTCTGCAAACATTCAGAGTAGAGGTCAGACAGTAACTGTTTTCTTCTTCTCTGAAAAGCAGCCTGTTAAGTGAGACCCTTGATAGGAAATGCTTTAAAGTTCTAAGTAACCTGTCTTTATCCATGGAGCTAAGATAGGGAAGAAATCAATTTAAGAGTGAATAACATAAGAGTTCATAAAGCATAACACCAGAGAAGAAACATCTTTGAAATTAACCCTCAGTCACACTCTAACACTGACCATCCACCTCCTATTCCTCTTTCATGAAGAAACTTGGAGGGCACGGTGTTACTCAGATGTTCCTGACAATGCTGCAGAAGCACAAAGGCAGCCCTACACCTGCCCAAGGTGGCAGAAGAAAGAAATGTGACCATTTTTGCTGAAAAAAAAAAGTAAGAACACATGAATGTCTGCATGTTTTCTCAGCCTTTTCTCCCTGCAGTGTCTTCTGAGGGCTTCGTCACCCCAAGGAACATGGCATAGCTGAAAAGGTGCCCCAGGCACTAACAGGGCTACCCCAGTCTTTGATAACATTTGCTTAAACCTTGTTACAGATTTCTGCTGCTCTAAGTTACTGAAGTACCTGTAACTCAGCATGAGGTTTTAGAGGTGAAGGATCAAGTCAAATTCTTCCAGACTAAGCCAGAGGAATTAATGAATCTTATATTTCAGAAGGAAATTTAGACCTTACCTTTGTTTTTGTATATGGAATATATTTTTCACTAAAACCTGTATAACTTTTGGGGCCAAAATGTGATTAGGTGTTAAATGTAGAAAATTTTTGCAATACTTATGTTGATGATATCCAGTTAAGTCTCCACATTGTTGGCTAGACTAGCCTGTCATTATCAACAAGAACCATATGGCATTACTTGTCCCTACAAGAACAGTATAATTTGTAAAAGATATAAAATTCTTTTTTTTTCTGTACGGTTTTTTATTGTTCAGTTCCCTCTACAAAATGAGATTTTCACTTGGGTTATGAAGTCATTACTAGGAAAAGAATACATAACACCTTCTCCTCTTCAAATAATTGATACATAATAGCTGTAATTGTTGTGAATGGTAAAAACAGCAGTGACAGACAAATGGGATTTGCACCTGGAAATTCTCTCTTGAGCACATTAGAGCTACTCCTTTCTGCACAACAAAGGTGAAAAACACAGTGCAAAAAATATACTTGTGCATGTATTGCATAAATCGTAATGCTGAGCGTAGTCTGAATCACCAGGATTCTTCTGTAAACAATTCTGGTATTAGTCACTTTTTGTTGAGTTTGTCAGAGAGTTGAAGACAAAAGGCTTGGTTTGTACTGGAAAATACGCATTTTGATATTTATTTCCAGATTATAAATTCCCCGCACTTTTCTGGAAACATACTATTTAACACATATCTCCTTTCCAGGCCTGTGAATTTGATACTGATATTTTTGACTGAGACTGTTGTTTGCATGTGCCTACGAGTATATTTCAGTTCATTTATTAAATATGTAATTACTATGTGATCACTGAAAAAAAAGCTCAGGTATATTAAAGTATCAAGCTTCTCGGACATAGGAATCGTGAATAACATGGCCTAAAACAAAAACCAACCCAAAAAACAACCTAGAAGTCTAAAATGTTGCTTCTGATGAGAAGAACTAGGCTTTCCCTGCTGCTTTCACCTTGTGATGGACTTCTCTTTAGGATCACAGAGAACCTTTCACAGTTTCATGGCATGTATACTTCCCCTCATTTATTTAGTCATTTTCAGAGAAGTCAGAAACAAATGAGTTAAGTACTCATGTATTTTAACTTTTGTTCGAATCCTGAGAGAACTAGGAAAAAAATAAACACTAAACACAAGGTCCATTGATAAATGCACCTTATGATCATTTCAGTATGCATAGCCTGAGATTAACACCTGAGGTGGTAATATTTTTATATCATGCTGCTTCCACAGTTTGAAAATATTTCAGAACAAAATAACCTTACTTATACTAATTTTCTCTGAAGTTTTAGTGTAAAAATAAAAGAATAAGTTCTCGCAGTTGCCAACAAGTCCTAAACTCTTGCATAAATATTTAGCTAATCCCTGGATTCATACATAAAGACAGGATAGTTTGCAGCTGTGAGCTGTGAATGCTTTTTAATAAACCCCCTCAGTGTTTCCTGAGACAAAAGCCTAAATTGACTTGTTATGCTTTGCTTTAGTGCATATATGGCTGTTAAATTCATTACGACATTTGGTGCAGTTTCACTTATAGCAGCAGCAATTTAACACCCTGTAGTGGCAATGCTAAATAGAAAATTAAATTATACATTTGCTTCACTTCAAGCTCTGAAAACTAACTATATATACAACAACATAAGATCTCTTTGAATAATGGGTTGACACAAATATAATTTTTTCACAGGTATTAAAACAGGTCAACTTCAGCAAGGTCAGAGAGGGAAGGAGAGAAATCTCTATATCTATATATGATAGGTATTGAACCTGATAGCTTAAGTACTGTCCAAGGGCAATTGTATGAACAAGAGTCACCAAAGAAATGGAGACCCACAGCAGACAGAATGAAAACAGTAACTGATTGATTACTTCAGAGATGAGATTGATTACCTTGGATTATAGACAGCTGCATTGAAAACATACATAACAATGAGAGGTGCAAGGAAAATGGATGCTGAACTTTCATTCTCCTCAGCTCACCAAGCAAAGACCAGAGGAATGAGCAAAGGCACAGGGCTGGGACATAGACATTCTGTAGCACCTAAGGGGCCTCAGCTCCACAGGCACGAGCCACAGCACCGGGCAACCCCAAAACATAATGACTGAAGGACATAATCTCTGCAACCTGCATGGTTTCTTCCACCTTCCTCTAATATTTGTACATGCAGAAAGCATGCTTGAGGAGTCAAAATACTGCACTTGGTGTCAAGAAGTTTGACTCGCTATGATTATTCCCATCTAATGACAGATAGAAGCAGTGAGAATATGACTGTCCTACATGAGACAAGAAATAGAACAGCCTTTAAGCATGGCACAGCATGGAGTGATACAGATAACACAGCCAGGCAGTCCTTAGGCTTTCCCTCAACCTTGCTGTGGAGAGGCCACTCACCATTCCCAGGCAGCACGGCTGTCATTCACTTCACTTCACCCTCAGTTACAGCCACTAGTTCAGGGCAGTGGCAGCGACTTCAGGGCTCTCCTCCACTGAAACAGCTCTGCAGTCACCACTATTTGCCCTAATGCCACTAGTGCCCAGGTAATTAAAAACAGGAGACTCTACTGAAAAGCAGGAAAAAATAATATTGCAGGGGGGGAAAAAAAATGCTTCAGGTGGTTTGTAACCCACGGAACAAGATAAAGCTCAAATTCTGCAGTTGAGGCTTTTATCCAGTTTAGCAGAAATTACCAACAGTGCATCACAGGGAGGCAAAACGTTGTTATTAAACTTGTTATGATTTTTAATGCAAAAACATAAACAAAACAACCTTTTTAACAATTGATCATGCAATAAAGGCAGCAAGTATGCTCATGGTAATACTTCCCTGGCATCCTACTATGATGTTTACAATGATGTTCTTTAAGCTCTTCCAAATTGCTCTCAAAATGAGTCTAACAGATATCCTGGCAGGTTAATAGGACAGTTCTGCTTTCAGAAGCTCATGCCAAACAGGTCATCCATGGATATAAGCAGCTAGAAACAGTGCTATTAGATTAAATTGTATATTTACAAGAAACACATTAAACATCTTGCCCTTAGTAACAGGGTTTTCTCTTTTAAAGACAATTAGTTTGTATACTATTTATGGGAACTCAGAGACTCAAGTCAGAGAGGTTGTTAGGCTGCCTGTGAGCTTGCCTTTTCCTGTGTTTTGTTCGGAGAATTTGATTAAGGACAATGACTAAAATTACAGGAATGAGACGTTTCCCTTTACTGGCTACATCTATAAATTTTTAAGGAGAGAAGACAGCATTATATTATCTCATTTGACATCCTCTTAAGCAGAACTTAACGAACACTGGTCTGAATGTTACTTTCAAGAAAACAAATCATCTGTTGTTCAGGGTGGAAATCATGGGAGAAATGACACTGCTGTGCGACAGCAGAGGGATTACCCAGAGGAGCAAGAGCTGCAGCAGCCACAGGAGTCCTCAGCACAGCACGATGGAGCACTTGGCTTCTCCAGCAGATACGGGGAGACTAAAAGGACACCACCTTCCTTAACAGTAGTTGTGAGAGAGCACTGCAAGTTACCAGGGTGTTATTCACCTCAGAATAAGACAGAAGCACAACTTACTCTCTCTACAAGTCTAAATCAGACACCAGCCATGTCTGTGAGAACTCATCTTGAGTTTTGACTGAATCAAGTGCTTTTCACTTCATTTTAATTGAATGACTGTTTCTCTTTAAACAAGTTCATTTTAAAAAAAAGTGGCAAGACAACAGAGATAAAAATAAAAATCAATACTGGCCTTAAAACTGGCTGACTAGTCTATATCAAACACCCAGACTACCTTGTATCTTGCAAATATGAAGCACATGTACTATAGAAAACATAAACCACCAATTGAGTACTGAGACTGATATGCTTCTCCCAAATATTTTTTTTTTTTAAACTCAATTCTGTAACTGCAGAGAAGCCACCAAGGTAAGGAGGTATGAGCAATTTTACGGAGCCTCATCCTACCCCAAGCTCAGTGACAGTCATAGCACATACTTGCAGAACTCCATCAATTTCTGCAGGATCTGCAGCTTTCACAGTGATGCAGGACAGTAACAGACAGAATACGTTTTGAAGATGGAAATAGGTAGCAAAGGCTCACTCTTTGGAGACCAGAGGTTAAGAGGTTTTTCGGTCACAGGACATCTCCCCTCTTTACAATGCATGAGACTGCATATGCTCAATGATTTTTTTGTTTTCTTCAATGACAAATATCCCTCCCCTGCAGGTGTGCTGCCAGGCAGAGGAGATGATTACAGGAAGGAAAAGCCTTCCCAGTGTTGTCAAGCTTTTTACATACCATCTCAGCTTTAGTGAGACTGAAATAAAGTCCTAAGTGAGGAAAAACATCTAGATACTGCCTCCAAATAATAACCTATTTTCACACTTTAGACATCTCCAAGACAATATTGAAGAAGAAATTGACTTGAGGTGACTCAGCCACCTGCCTGTGTGCAATTCAAAAAATAACAGACTAATGGTTTGGGGTCCACAAATACAAAAAAATTGATGCTTTGATTTCAGAAGTGCCTGGCTTGCCTCCTCTTGTCCATCACAATGCAA
Organism: Scytalopus superciliaris; assembly: GCA_013400415.1. NCBI lineage: Eukaryota > Metazoa > Chordata > Aves > Passeriformes > Rhinocryptidae > Scytalopus > Scytalopus superciliaris. The sequence goes on from VXBX01005110.1 coordinate 15,452, forward strand.
AACATCACAAATAATAGTCACTTTGCCCCCAAGAAAGAAACTTCAGGAAAAAAACCCTCCAAATTTGTCACAGGTAATTCATTTAGAACAGCTAAAGGAAAGCTTCGTGAAAAAGAAAGTGAATGATCTTGTTAAGAGCATCTGGAAAAGTACCGGAAGACCCTCTTGTCTGCTTGAAAGAAAATTCTCATCAGGTGCAAGTTTACTTCCCAAAAAGTCAAGCTAAAAGCTTATCGGATTGGCAATGGATTACCTTACTTACAGCCATGTAAGTAATTTAGTGACACCGTGTTGAAATAAGATAAGACTGGGAGTAATTAGATACTTATTTAACAGACAAAACAGCAAAATACTGCATGGAATACAGACTTTGCACCATCTGCTGCAGGCCCTTTAAAGGTCATCTGGATCACCTGAAGTGCACTTGTGCCTGGTAAGCTTAATTAAGAGCTCAGTCTAGAGTTTCACAAAGAAACAAATCACTAATCCTCCAGTCAAAAATAGGCAAATATATATGCGTTTAGCTTAATACTTTGCAAAGCTATTCTTGACCTGAGGATTTTACCTTATTGTAATTGTGTAAAACTTTGTAGGTGCACCCGAGAAGATGTTGCTGTATTTTCTCAGTTCAGATAATTTTTTTTTCCAAATTATGTCAACACTGCAAGGTCTCTGTTAATATTTCTGGAACTCTTTAAGAAAAAGAAAGGAACTGTCTGACCTCTAATAGCATTTCCTTGAATCCTGTATAATCTGGACTGACTGACATTACACCTAGAAAGAAAGCCTATTCCCATTCTGCATTTTCAATGCCATCTTAGCATCTCCTGCTAATTCAGTTGCCTTTGACCTCCAGCAGCTCTTCCTTCTTAGACAGGGAACAGAGTGCAGACTATCTAACCAAAATAATAAAATGCTTTCCTTGCATCTTGACAGTTTTATAGTAAAGTACACAAATATTTGTCAGTTTTGGGAAGGGGAGTCAAATTCTTGCATTCGAAATGGAAGTGAACACTTTGATCTGGCCAAGCCTGAAGCAAAGCCTGTTTGTCCAGCTGTAGAGCAATAACTCTTGGGCAAGACAGGACAGGGCCAGACTCTCTGACTGTAGCAGAGTTCATGAGGTGCTTTGGCTCTGGACTGCGTGTTCTGCACCTGTGAAATCTCAGTGCAGCAAACCTGCTGGACCTCAGCTCTTCTAAGTTAAGCATCAAAAATATGTCTCTTTTCAATGACATATTTGTCTTAGAATGTGCAAGGGAAAAAAAAAGCAATAAAACAGAACAAAAAAACCCAAACCAAAAAACCCACCAAAATGAAATCCAAACCAGAAATGAATCTGAACTTTGTGGACCCAGCAGCACAGCTCCCATTGGTGTCAACAGTGAAACACATCCAAGACAACTGAAAAATATGTTCTGATTAACATGTTTTATTTCTGCAACCCAAAAGTTGTATCATATTCTGTCCTTATTATCTAATACTTCCTTCTCATCTTTTTCAATCTATCTTTTCACTGGCATTGCCAAATAGAAGTTACTGCAGGTTCTACTAGTGTCACTGAAAATTTTCCGAAGTACCTCCCTGATATGCATCTAACTAATGATTTGGCAACTTTTCTAGTGAAGGTCCTCATATACCATGTGAAATAGAAATGTGTTACTAACAGAAGGAAAAAAAAAAGTGTGGAATGCACAACATATATATTGTATGCAGACAGAGTTACATATGTAGACATGAAAAATCTACATTCACTTATCTCTAACAGGAGGGGAAGACACTTAAATAATTCTCCTGCTTTGTTTAGTCATAGAATAGTTTTTCCCACTTTTCTCCTTAGAGTGACAGAAGTGTTCGAGTACCCTTCTTAAAATTATTTTTGAGAATCTTGTTCGAATGTATCACATATTAGGTTCTCAAGCTTTTCAAAGCTGCAGCATGGCAATATTAAAACACAAGCCATTAAACACATAAAAGTAAGCAAAAGCAATCAGTGTGATGTCTCTAATAGAGATGAATACCCTTAATCAATTTAAATATGACATCTAGCATTATTCTTTTAGATCTTTTTTGACTTAAAAGCCAACATGAATTTGTATTTAGGACTGAGCCTGATACCGCTCAAGATCTGTCATAATGACAGGAAGAGAACCTGGTAATTTAAGAAAAGTAGTTCTGTTGGAGTAGGCAAGTGTTTAGTATGTGGAATTAAATAAAAATATAGTCAACTCTGTTTGAAAGGGTGAAAAACTTTTCTTAACAATGCAAAGTAGACAACTGCAGAAACTGACTGCAACAGCTGTAATGTGTCACAGCATAATTAAGAAATTATATATAATTTTATATAATTATATAAATATTATATAATTAACAAATTTAAACTGCTTGGTTCAGATTTGAGTAAAACATGCCACTCTGAAAACTACTGCTTCTCTTGGTAGCACCTAACAAGAGAAGACTAATTGTGGCAACGTTACCAATACATTGCACATCTTTTTTCAAGGGTGAGGGACCCTTTTCCTTCAGGACAGTAACACCTGCATGCTCCCATGGTTGAGCCCAGCAACACAAACCCTCCTTCCTCAAGAAATTGTACGCCATGGGACAATTTCAACACAGTAATGTGTCACTGTGCCTGAAGTGAACAGACTGGGCTTTTAGGCACCCATGCAGGAGGCCCTGAAGAATGCTGGGGGATGGGGGGAGTGGGGGAGTTATTCTCTTCCGTATTTTTGTCTTCTCCTTCTGCCTTCAATGTTGTAACTTGACCAATGTTACCTCCTCAAACAGGAGGCATAGGTATTATATACATAATATTACATGCATTGTATAGCTAATTTCTACACAGAAGCAACTTTTCCTTTATTCCTTGATGCAGTATAAAATTGAAGCATCCTCTCCAGGAGACAACATCCAGCACTACAGAGACGAATTTATTCCATGAAATACTACTTTGGGTATTGTCCCTTACATCCATCATATTAGATAAATGTGATCTTACTTATGGCTCTACTGTGTTTTAAGAGACACCTGCAAGTGTTTTCATACACAGCTTTGTCATAGACTATAAGATGGCTTATGGGTTTTTATGTTTGTTTTAGTAATGGAAATATTCAGGGTAATAACATAAATTCTAAAAAGGTTTCTGTTTTCTACGGTTCAGTACAGGCTAAGCATCATAGAAATACATGCCTTGAGGGATTTTTAAGCCTGGTCTCAGTATCAGACATTTCTGTTTACAACTTGTCTTTACGTCATGCTGCTCCAAAAGATGCAGAAAAGCATTGACTCATATTTTGTATTATAAAGGCTGCAAGCTGTAAATAGAGAGCACCGGATGAATCAGAAGTACAAATCCTTTTGTAAAAAGACAACTCACACTGAGGGATCTTAAGAGACAAAATTCATCTCTTGCATTAGACGTTAAGCATGAAACCCACATGAAGAAAGGCATGATTTGACCTCAGCCAGCAGAAACAGGGTTTGTCCTCTGTACAAAGCTACTGCCAGCAAAAAGCTGATGTCTCTGTCCTTAGGGTATAGGAGAATGGAAGAGCCTGTACTTGCCATGTCTTCTGGCAAAAAGGAGCCCTCACACAGAGCCCAGGGAACAACCATCACTTACATATGGGACAGCCTAAGTGAGCTGATATCTGAACAGCTCTGACACCAAAACTCTACACTTTATGAAGCAGTTTTGCTTTGTGAGAAAGGGAACAGAACATACACAGGTGTAGGTTAGCAAGTTTGTGGACCTCAGTAGGTTCCCTTTCCCTTTTCAAAAAAGCTCCAAAAGTTAGTGTCACTGTCCTTTAACTGAAAACACTTATAGCTATGAAATATTTGGGAAAGAATATTCACAACACATTCCTCCAGAATATTTCTGAATGTACCCCAGCTCCTTCAGAGGCACCCAGGTCAAGTGCACTGAAGGCTTCTCTAGTGTTACTGATAAGTAAAAGTGGTCAAATGCTTCATACACCAACATAAATAAGTCCATTTTACTGTTATTTTTAAGTGAGACTGAGACTTACCAAAATATTTAGAAAAACCTTCAGCCTACCAAGCTACATCCTTGCTACATTTAGAAATCAAGGAGTCACATCTACCAAAAACTCTTTAGGTTTTCTCAAATACCTTGAGAATAAGCCATAAAGAACCTCTCTTCATTAAGAAAAAAAAAAAAAAAAAAGCCTAAAAATAAAAACCCCACCACCCTACACATAATTTTCATCTCTCAAGCAATGATGTGGAGGTATTCAAAACAAATTATAGTTCACATTAAATTGAAACAAGTTTTTCTAGAGAAAACAACAACAAAAAAAATTGTTAATTAGAACTAACATTGAGACCTTCCTCTCAGCTCTCAAAGTCAAAGCAATATATCTGTAAAGGTGAGATAAAATTATGGCCCTGTGCACACAGGAACAGACTGGCTGTTCATGAGCTGAGGCTCCTAACAAGCCAACAGCAGTACCACTGAGGTGTGCAGACAATGAAAGGAAGGCAGCAGCTAATTCTAAGCCTAGCCAAGCTTGAAAGAGATGCTTATCCCTCCCTCTAAGAAATTATGGAAAGGGGTTTAATAAAAGCACTTGGAATTATTCTGGCTTCTCTCACAGCTCCCGTCAGTTTTATGAACTCATCACAGCTCATCCTTTTCACCCTTGCATGCACAAGATTCCACAGACAGCTATGAAGGAACAGATCAGTGCTTCGGCAAAACAGAAAACACCACTAAAATGTAGCAGGTCAAAGGAACTAAAGGATCTCTCTCCTTAGGCTATTTTAAGGATACTGAAACACTGTTGTAGTGTAATGCAACAGCTTCACCTATTAACTGACAGACTGTTTAACTTAGGTTATTCTTGCAGAAGGTCATGTAGGTTTAAAGAGAGAATAGAGCACTTAATTTTTTGAGAAAAACAGAAGAATTAGTTACCTCTTAACAACATACAGAAAAATTCTTTGTATGCACTCTTTTTCATGAAAAAGAGGTACCATTCCAAAGGCAGACACACTCAGCTTGGCACTACCAGTGAAAGCTCCTAACAAATACCAGAAGGATCAGAGTTGAAGGACAGGTTGTCTATTCTGTCTTCTCTTCAAATGTCTCTCTAATACCTTCCTTTCCTGTGGTTTCTGCTTTCCTTAAAATGCTGTCCTCTGCCCCCCTTTAGGAGGTAGCAAGTGCATCTCTGTGGTAGTGGCTGAAGTGACACCAAAAGCATCGAAGGAAATTCCAACATGGTTATGAGTCCTCCAAGTAATTGCTCAGTAATGACTGACCAGAAGATCTGTATAAGATTTAAATGACTACAAAAGAAATGCCTAAATTATGCTTTAAATCATCTGTTTATGAACATAAATAGAAATAGTTGTCCTCAACATTTAATAATGGTAAGTGAGCGATAAGTGTACTTATCACTCTCTACAGCTACAAATAAGTTGTAGCATGGTGGGAGTCAGCCTCTTCTCCCGGGCACACAGAGACAGAATGAGAAGACATGGCATCCAGCTGCATCAGGGGAGGTTCAGGTTGGACATTAGGAGCAATTTCTTAAGATAAAGCATTTTCAAGCATTGGAATGGGCTGCCCAGGGAAATGGTGGAGTCACCATCCCTAGAGGTTTTTAAGCAAAGACTGGCTGTGGCAGTCATTGCCATTGTCAGGTTGACACGGTGGTATGAAGTCAAAGGTTGGACTTGGGCTCTTTTCCATCCTAATTGATTCTGTGTATGCTCCAGAACATAGAAAAATCCTTTCTACTGGCATAGAGCAGTGTCTGACCTGCCAGAGCACTGAGCAGTCCTCAAGCTGTACTAAACATTTGTTGCTATTTTGATTGTCTTCTCTACAGCTAGTAAGGGATAGTGGAAGGTTGAGGTAAGCCCACCCCAGTATTTATAGCTTGCAGTTTTCTAAAAGAGCAGCCTCTGCAACAAAGAATAGATTTCTAATACAGGTCCTCGTAAAAATAAACAATTGCAGCCCTCCAAATTCAGTTAATTTTTACATATATTGCTTTCATAGATGGTATCAATATAATTTTTGCTTACAAAGAATGCCTGCAACAAATTGCAGCCCTTCCCCCTCCCATTATTAATTACAATTAAAACATTCCTACAAAAGTTTCTGGAACAAGTAAAGTAATCTATCATTTCTGCATGCTTAGAAATTCAGATTCACAAGCATTTGTTCCAGCAGTCAATATTTAGTCAAGGAAAACAAAAACCAAAAAAAAAAA
>VXBX01005110.1:21740-118511 GCA_013400415.1 Scytalopus superciliaris
AAAAAAAAATAAAAAGGACAACATGAGCATGTCAGTCTCCACAAAAACTCAGTTGCAATGATAAATGGAACCCATGCATTTCACTCTTGGATTATTTGGGGGTAAAAACTACCTGCTGACACTTGTCTTTTTTTCAGTCTTGCTGTCCATAAAACACAAAAACCCCAAACCTAGTCGCACAAAGTCCTGACAGCATTATACACAGACTTATTTGCTCCACAAAGCCATTATGAGCCTTTTCAGCTCCTCTCATGGATCAGACAAGAAGCAAAGCGGAGATGTTAAGCATGAGAGGGCCCAGCCACCAGGCAGCTATTCCACCTTTGCCAAGTACTTTTCATTTGCACTGACAGTGATTCATTTCCCCTGTTGTCCTTCATATCAGCCAAAATGCCACTCATTAGTGAGACTGTAAGCAAGTACCATTTCTCTGTAGCATCTCCCTCCCCTCCAGCAGAGATCCAGGTTGGAAGGAACAACAGGAACTTATCAGGGAAAAGAGAGAGAGAGTGAAGATAGGGGTTAGGAAAAGCCGGTGGTAGAGAAAGGAAAAATGCACAGGAGGAAGGCCATCAACCAGAAAAACTGTGAAAGATGGACAACTGGAGCCAGTGATCACAGCTGTGATTGAGATTTGAGTAGGGGAGGAATTATTTGGTTTTGATACTAATCTTTCTCCACACTTCCCTACATGTTCTTGGGAAAAAAAAAAAAAATGGAGCTCCTCAGTGAAGTAGTTTTTTCTTAAACGAAACTTAATAATGTTCTCTGAGAAAAGTGAAGAGACATGAGAGAAAAAGAAAAAAAAAGATAAAACTGGTGATGTATTATGGATACAAAATAATACTATTTTTGTGTACTTGACCCTACACACCACATTTCTTGACATAAATGTGTATAATTCAATTACTTTTGATTTTTAAATACACATTAAAAAAAAGGAAACAAAGCCAAGGAATGTCTTCCCCAGCACTTATTGTTCCTAAATTTACAAAGTAAATAAGTATTCTGAGGTATAGTTTAACTCTTACTCTGTGGAAAGTTCAACATGGTGGCACAGCTTCAAGAGCTATTTCCTCTAAGTAAACTGATGTCAAAGCAGATTGTCACTGCAATAGGCTGTTTGGGACCCTCTTGGATCCCCTCTAGCCCCTTATGCAATTCTGGTGAGACCTCTGCTCACTAGTTTCTGGAGCCCATCTATAACACTCAACACCACAAAACATTTATGTGGCTTCTGCTGCCTCCATAAATCCTGCTTTTATAGTCTGTTGTATAAGATATCATCCCCAATAAACAACAGTTCTGTTTTATGACACAAGAAGGAAAAAGTCTGGAATGATCTGCCTAATGATAACATCTCATGAGAAATTTTATATAACAATAAAGTGCCTGTTTGTTTTAACCATCTATTACTCTCTAGGGGCTAATTCACATTGTACTGCATAGAATTCACATGTACCCCATGACAGTGTCAGATCTGTTGCCCCCATATCATTATTTAATAGATTATTTTTCTCAAGTACTTTTTTCCCCCATGATACAGTGCAGCAGTGCTGAGAACCACATGGCAAAAGGTAAAAGAGACATCTTTTCCACTGAAATATCAAGGGGAGGAAGTTCCAAGCAGCAGCATCCATTATCTGCAGATAAGATACTTTTCATTCTTGGCTAACACAGGTAGTGGAAGTGGTTACTTGTACCTCACTCTGAAATGATCAAAGTAAGGAAAAAGGATTAGATGTCAAAATACTTGAAGTGTATCCCTTTGATCAGGATCAAAATCAAGGCTGAACTTTGAATATAATGTGCTAGTACATTTCAGTGGTCCTTTGAAGAGGGAAAAACTTAAATTCATGAACATGTAATACTGTTGCTATGAATGGGATAGAAAAGCTGACATCTTATTCTCTTCTAATTTAGTAAACCCATCATGCTTAAAACTTGCAGCTCTTTTCTAAGAATCTGAATTCCTGCTTTTCAATAGGGCTGCATGACTGGCGTCATCTTCATATGCTGGGGTGGTGGGTTTGGTATTTCACTAATATTTCTGCATAGCCATCACAAAAATTACACACAACCAGGTATATTTCATTTTTATCCATTTTCTAAAGTAGACTCAGTTCTTTATGGTGCTCTGTAGTGTTACATCTTACTGAAACATATTAAGGCAATGTTGTCCCTTCCCTTAAGAGTACACACAGACCATTTGGGTGGGGAGAATATAATCCAATATGAAAAAAACAAAACAAAACAAAACTCAACAAACAAACCCTAATCAAACAAAACTAAACAAAAGAAAACCAAAGCAAAAATCAACCAACCCAAGCAAAACAAAACCCTGCCCAACATAAAATGAGAGCAATGTTAAAGGACCAAGACAATAGGATCATATATTAACATAAGTTTGTCGTGGACAAAGTGACTACAATGAAAAAGTGTTCCTTATTGCTTCTCAGTTATCAGGTCAATAATATTTTGAAAAATGCAGAGAACAAAATCCAAAAGGAACAAGTAGAAAGGGGAAGTGTTCCTGAAGGTCACCCTCCATGCAAAAACTCCCTTCCAACCCAAGCCATTCTATGATTTATTGTATGATTCCAGGATTTAAATTGTTACTCAGGCCTGAAGTGTAGAAGTCATTAAGAGCTAAATAATATAAGAAGAGGTCTGAAGGGATATAAGTGGTTTCCAAACTTTAAGAATGAAGAAACAAAGAATTCAATGTAAAACACAGATTAATGCACAAGGTCACATCAGACTGAGTCAAATTTAAGCATCAAAGTGGCTACATGGGCTCTTAATATAGTCATAAAAATGAATAAACTGGTATCACAGATTCATGTGAAAACAACTGGAAGTCAGCACACAGTAAGAAATAGGACCAGGGGTGCAGTTAGTCCTGTATTAGCTCTATCCCAAAGCAACTTCCAAGGCAAAATTACAAGTTCAAGCAGTCAGTGGTAACTTCATAGTAGATCTAGTTCAAAGCCTGGATTGAAGCTTGCTATTTCAACAAAGGAATGTTCTTCTTTATAGTCAATAAAGATATTTCAGGGAATTCACTGTGAATATGCACAAATTAGCTTTAGATATTCTGAGAGCAAAAAATAAATTACTAGACTATTAAATGAAATTATAGTATTGGCTAGAAGATAAGAGAACAGGCCAAGAACACAGGCAAGGATTATAAAAATTAAACCATTATAGTTCAAAAACAAAGCAGTGTGAAAGATCATTACAGCATCTCTGACTCAAAAACAATGCAGACACTCAGCAATACAATGTCAGATTTTTATTACAATTCAGACCTTTCTGTGTTTAGGAGCTTGTTTGCTTCCCTCAATGTTGAGAGATGAGCCCCTTTGTTGACATTTTTAAATGATGCCTATTATCTACTTGCATTCCATCATTATCTTACCCAGTTGGCTTTTGACCAGGAAGATAAAATGCAGCCAATCGCCCTACAAAAATCACTTGCACTTGAAGTGCTCCACCCCTCCCTAAGATACAGCATCCAAAGTAAGGACAGATACCAAACTGCCACATGCTCAGTTTCTGAAAAAAGCTACATTTAGTTTCTACTCCTGTAGCATAAAATGATACAGACTCAAACAGTACCAATGCTAACTTCCACCATTTTTTTTTCTCTGAAGAAAGAAAACAAGTTTTAAGGATTCCTTGCTAATGCAAGTTTTGTTAGGCTAAAATGCATTGCAAACAAGCAGCTTAGATCAGAAAGAGCTTGCATGTACCTCGATCAGTGCTGAACAGGAAAAGAAAAATATCCAACTCAAATTCAATAAAATTGTTATTAATTCTGGTGTCCTTTCCATTGTAAAGATGAAAAACACCATCACTGACAGGGTAAAAACCTAGGAGCCACTGAAGAGCTTCACCTCAAAGTGATAAATTTGATACACAAGTAAAATTTCCTTATGAAGTTTCCAAATTTGTTATGGAGTTGCTCTGCTTGTAGTTGTTTTGAAAGGATTAAAACTTCGCAACACTTTAAACTCTTCTCACCTCCAAGAAAAGAAGACAAAAGAGAATTTAACATAAAATGTTTTTCCATGTAACTCAAAACTGTGTGTTTTTTCTCCACACATGTTTAAGATACTGTTAGTCATCACATTTAAACAATTCCTGGTATGCTTAAGTCTCTAGAAGTGTGCAGTGGCCATCTGTGAAATCATTATGATGGACATTCACTCAGGTTTGAAATAATGACACCAAGAGATAAGCACGCCAGGGATGAGGAGCTGCTTTCAATAGTTTGAATTATTATACACCAGCCAAAATTAACCTCCAATATAATCCCAATTTATATAATGAAAAGTACTATATATCTCACTCATAGCAATTTTGCATGTTCTTCTAGTAAGAACTTTCTTCCCATAATGACTGAAAGTTTTAAACTTGTGAAAGCAGCAATTTATTCTCTGTCTGCCATGAATAGTTCTTTGCTAGGTGCAAAAAAGGACTTTGGTATGACAAAGACTCAGACAATAAAGTCAGCAGCTAAAGAAATTACGGTGTTCTGCATTGTTACATTCCATTATTATATAAATGTAATTCACAAAGTTTTCTTTAGTCATAGCATTCTGCTTTACAGTGTTAGAATTGGCTTTTGATTGAGAGTGAGATTTTTTTCCTTCTGGTCCACAGAACTATTGATAATCCCTTTCTCATCAAGTTTTGAATACCCAGAGGAATGTTATCAATAGGGAGATTAGGTCATGTTCCCAGATCAAATTAAGCCTTTCTAAAGAGAAACTATTAGCTGCAGCTACCTTTAGCCTCTTCCCTCACCTTCTCTATCCTATTCCAAATTGATCTTAACTCCTTCCTGTAAACTTCGGCACAAATCCAGATAGCAGGCTCAGCCAAGGCTCTCAGTATCCAGAATTTACACACAAACAGAAGCAGAGATGAGCAGCAGGGAGCAGCACTATCAGCCTTCTGCGAACAGGGCTTAGGGGCTGTCTGTGCATCCTTTGTTGTCCGCAGCTACCACCCTTCCCTGATGGTGACTGGCTTGGGCGCACACACAGGGTAGCACAGAAAGTGTGGTGGCCCCAGTCACAGCCTGAGCACCCCGTGTCGGGGCAGAGAGCCCCGTGAGACCAGGACGTGGGGCTGTCCCTCACACACTGGTGGCTACTGAGCTGCAGCAGCAACAAACCCAGCTCCTCAGAGGGCTTCTCCAGAAGTTTCAGTTCTTTTAAGTGACTCCACTGGAAAACGACTCAGATGTTAGTTACTGAAGAAGCAAAATATGGGAAGGAAATTTACATCAACAGACTAGGGTGGGTGGTTTCTTTTGTTGTTTGGTTGATCTTTCTTTTGGTTTTGCTGTTTTGTTGGTTTGTTGTTCTGTTTGGTTATTTTGCTGGTTTTTGTTTTGTTCTTTTTTTAACTTAACCTCACCAAAAGGAATCCCTCTGCTAGGAATTACATAACATCCTATTTAATACCAATTCAAATCCTAGGCTTAAATAAGTAAACTCAACTGAAATCACAAACAATTTACAGGAAAATATGGATAAGAAATACTTACAAGATTTTAAAGATTTGCTAAAATAAACTTAGTTAACTATGTCATAATGAAGCAGTCTAGAGCATTCTAGTAATAACACTTGTGTCCACCTTTGAGTCTATTTGGGCTTTGCATTAAAAAATCATGCAATTAGATTAAAAAGATGGGATGAGATAAAGAAAGCAGCTTGAATAATAGAAGTCAGGCTCAAGCTGTGTGTTTACCCTTCTTTTAATTAAGTGCTTAAACTTTATTGTAATAACATGGCTTACTTATGTTTAAACTTCTTCCCTTTCTTCCAATCAAAATTGAGCATATAAATATCAATTGAGAACACTTATGTATTAATTGCAAATATGCATACATCTGGATCTCAGTGGTGAGAATTAAACTAATCTTACTGTTTGGCCCATGGGCAAAATTTCTGGGAAATATTTGTCATCTCAAACTCACCAGGAGATTCAAACATGTAAATAATTTTTTTATTATTTTTAATAGTAGTACCTTCTTTCTATTCTTAAAACATTCTAAAGTGCATAAACTGTGTTACGTATCATATCACAGTACCACAAGTCCTATGCACATATAAAAACCAAATGTGACATTAAAATTATTAATTAGTAGTTCAGAATAGGAGATTTTTAATAAGAAAGCTTGTCTGAAAATATTATTTGATATTGCTAAATGTTATATTGTTAGAAGAGTTGATTAATGCAGAAGCTGGGAGAAGACAATTTTAGAACATTCTACCAGTGGATCAGTGTCTTTTAAGAAGAGAGAGAGAGATGTAAACCACAAATGTTCGTAATTCAGAAAGGTAGCTTTGAAAGTAGAAGAAAAAATTTCATCTCCCTTAGAAAAAATACAATGTAGAAAAGAGAAAAGGATGTTCCTCACCACACAGGCAATTTTGAAAATTCATATCATAGCCAGAGTTATTTTCCATAGATTTAAAATACAACAAGAGCAGCAACTGCCTTTGTTTGGAGCAACTTATTCTTCGGCTGAATTCTTCACCCACCAAGCCAAGAACAACCACGAGGCACTGATATTTGATACACATGCTAGTTTCAGTTCTCATTTTCACAGGTTCATATAAAGAAATGTGTTTTAGTACCATAGATTTCTGAAGTGTAAAAAGTGAAAGAAAGGCATCATCATTGTTGGTGTTGCTATAACAAAAAACCCAAATCAAAATGGTTTGACCTTGAATTACCATAGTGTATTAAAACAGGAATGCTACAGATCTTTCTCACCTGTTCAACCCTCCACCTCCACAAGGGTATGTTATCCCAGAGCTGTCACAGAGTTCTGCTTTGTTAGCACCATTTTATTTTAGCAGAGATTCTAACAAGCCAAATTTATTTTTCCAGGTACAGTTTTTTATAGAATATTGTCTGATTCTATGCCATTGAAAAAGTTGCAATAAGAATTACAGGTTTTCTAAATTGAAAAATGTACCATCTTGTTGAAAAAGAGGAAGTTAAACCTCAGCATGAGCCCAGGAGTAACTGGTTCAGATGTTATTGCAAACACCAAGCCAATACCTTCACACATTCAACAAGACATTCACATGAGGAATTTCTGACAAAAGCAGCAGATATATAAAATCAAAACACTTTTCTGGGAACGCACTCCCAGTAGCAAAGGATAAGGCTAAGCACTGAAGTCATATTGACTCTTGACTCACAGAATAAACAGGGCTTTTCACTATGTCAAAAGGAGAAATCCACATGTTATTTGGAGACAGCCTGTCCATCACCTTCAGTGTGCTCTGTGTACTGGACACACACAGCCTAAACTAGAAATTTAGGAGATTGCAGCTAAACTCACACTATGCCCCAAACCATAGAAGTTGCCTTGTCCTTTACAACACTGGAAGTGAGAAAAGAAGCTCGATAGAGGTGTTACTCTTCCCCAGAACAGGAAAGTTTTGCAAAAAACAGAGCTCTCTCTTTAAACTCTGTCTTGGAAAAAACACTCTGGGGATATTCTGTCCACAAATACAGATGTGAATTAAGCCATTTTTTCCTACAAATATGTACAAGACACGAAGCAACAAAAACTCATGCTACTATAGAAGTTTGGATCATCAAGCAGTAGTGAGGAGTGCACAGGAGAAATTCGAGGTGTCAATCTCACAAAGCTATGGAGGACAGAGTGAATAGCAAGGTTTTGATACTTTGCATACAAAAATATATATGGTAAGTATACATTACAGAGCTTTAAAAAGCTGGCAATACACAATACCCTTCCTTTCAGCAGCTACTTATTTTTAAATACTCCAGGTGTTTATTGCAGGGTTGCCTGATGGAAAGCACATCAGCTGTGTCATCTACCATAATCACACTCAGTTAATGGATCTTGCAGGATCAACTAAGCATGGCTTAGCAACAGGATTTAGGTGATGAAATACATAGTTGAGACAAAACATCAATAAATCTGCTTTCAAATGCAGTATATATTAATTAAAACACTTCATTGTTTGCTTTTTCCCAGGTGAAATTAATTGCCTAGAGACAGTTACTGAGCTACCCCAATGCTAACTTTTCATCAATAGGCACTTCTTAAAAGCAAATCAGTCAATAAAGCACTAACCACACAAATTCTCAAAACATAATCAAAATCCCTGATTATTTCAGAAATAGCTGTCTATACATTTCTGCTGGTTTTGCCCACAGAAACTCGTAAAGAGCACAAGTAATCAAATTTTCACAAGCTAGTTTTGTTAAAAGATTTCACTTGGACCATTAGACCAAAAGATAGTTTAGATACTGACAGGAAGACTATCTTTCCCTTTCAACATGGAAAGGAAGTCTAAGTTAGCACTTTTCTTAATTTGTTCAAATTCAGTTCATTAGGCTGTGACAACTAACAAACAAGCCAAGCCCAAACTCCTTGCCATCACTGCAAAAGCATAGACCACAAATCCTACAGGAGTACCTGCCTCCTTGCATCTCCAGACCTTCTCTTACAACTCTTGAAATCCTATTAATAAATAACATTAAGTATAGTAAACTCTTCTTTCTTGTAAGAGTAACTAACACCATCTCCTTACCTAAGGAGAAGCGACCCACCTCACCCTCCTGCCTTCTATCAGGGCTGCTAAAGCCCCTTCATTTCCTTCCAAACTCTCCTTCCAACAACTTATTTTTCTTTTTCTCTTCCAGAAACACAGACCTACCTCCATCTCCCGCAGAGACGTCCAGAGCACCGGCAGCTGCAGCAGCTCCTGGGGCAGCCGGAGCCCAATGTCTCTGGGGTGTGGGCTCGTCCCGCCCCCCCCCCCAGGTGTCCCCAGTGTCATCACCTGGGCTGCTGCAGGTAAAATCCTGCCCTGCCAGCCCCGAGTTACAGCAAAGCTCTTGTGCTTTTGAAGGAGGGAAGCACACCCAACCACATGCTCAGCTACATGTGCCCTACATCACCCCACTGCTGGCAAACCTCCTCCCCACTTTAAGGATATGAACTGTTTTATCTTATGTCTTTCGTGTTCTATAACCACAACAAAATACTTTTCTGCTCAAGAAAAAAATGTTATATGTGTTTAAGCAGGGAGTTCCACACCAGGACCTCCCTCACAAAACACACCTGGGACTCATCTCTCCCATTCATTGTTGGAATGGTCCTGGTATTTATGGTGTAGAAATAACATCCTGAAGTTTAACACAAAAAAACTCAAAAGAAATTATAGTAAATAAAAATTAATCTCCTCTCATAGTAATTGAAATAAAAACTTTTGGTAAGAAGAAAGTAAAAGAATAGGGAATAACTAAGTAGTGTCTTCCTTCTCTGCAGTGCTTGATTTAACAATAGTCTGCAATAAAAAAAAAAAATTGCTCAGATTAGCACCTCTTCATCACCTTTTCAAAAGTCTATAATTAGAATAATGAGGGCGGCCTACATAGGGGAGAAGGTTGTTTCTCACAATTTAATATTAGGTATATGCTAGCAGACTACAGATCACAGGATTCAGGGAAGGGACCTGGCCTTGTTCAATATTCATTTGAGCATCATGATGTCTGAAGCAACCAGAGGGTCCTGGAGTGCCCTGCCTTGGAGGGTGACTGGGTCACTCTAGAGCTGTCCCTCTGCTGCATCTGACCCATGCCAGGCCTCATCCATTTCAGTATGAGTTTGATTTTCACGTTATCATAGCTGGAAATATCAATAAAAGTAATTCAAAGGAAGCAGACTGATGATGCCTTGAGTGATGGAGGGCACTGACAGTGTGTACAAAAGGGATGCTAGCTTCCAACTGGTTAGTAATGATGGACCATGGGACATAGGATCATCCTTGACCACTGATCTGGAAAAGCATCTCTGTGCCCATAGAGACACACTATCTGTCTGGTGGCAACTTCAGAGAAACACTGGAGATGTCTCTGAGGCTGTTATAAGAAATCCTGGAGGGAATTCTTGTCAGTGGGGCTGTTCACCACATGAAGGCACCAACCTGTGCAGAGAGAACTTGCTTGTTACTTTCAGGTATTTTAAAATGTTTGTGGAGACATTTTGTTTTAGTTGTAGAATGACACTGGTGTTTTGGCTTTTTTTCACTGTACTTGTCAACACTTTTTATATGCTTTCTGAAGACGGGATATGCGAATTCTGTGTTGGATTATGGAGTGTGCAAACACTCATTATTAATATATATATTTATGTATTTTATAAAAGTGTAATGCTCATTTGTTTTGACAGTTTCCCCAATGCCTGATAAAAGACAAACCAAAGCAGCATGGTTCAAAGCTGCTCTTTTTGAATTTACTGATAAATTTTAAAGTAATGGCTTTATGAGTGATTTTTTTTTATTTGTTACTTTTATAGAGGGTGTAGGCTTAGTGTTGGAAATATGAACCAAAGAAAGAGGGAATGTTGAAACACTGACTTTCAGCTATTTTCTGATAGTGTGAATGTACATTCGTTTCTATATTCTCTTTTGATCTATCTATATCTTCATGCACACATCTCTATAAATATGCAAATGTTTAACTATTTATCTCAATTCTTCTTATCCAAAATGCAAACATTTACATTGAGGTTTCCAGACCCTCAAATATTACAAATTACCTTCACTGTATTATTTTCAGTGAGATTATATTAACTTAGGACAACTGTCTGACAGATTTCATGATTGTGCCTCCAAAACTGATGGCTTCTATCCCTCACACAAAACAACTCATTCCAGACTCCAAAAGCTAAGGCTTCAGACTTGAAATTGTTTTTGCTGATGTCTAATGTTCATCTTTGGAAATAAAACCAGGGATGAACACTTTTAATTTAAAGTTCTGTTCACAGTCAGTAAAGGTGATAGACTTAAGTAAATCTAAGGATTAATTGAGGATTTACTGTTAATCTGAGGATCATATTAACAAAGATGCATAGGCCATATCTCAAACCAGTAGGCATTTGGTGTTTACATACCACTATGGGTCGGTTAATCTTGATGATCCTGCTTGCAATGTGCATAAAAGCATTTTTAAAGTACTCTGGCACCTGCACCAGAAAGAACAGAACCTTAAAAATGGAAACTCCTTCTGCCCCAAATTGATGGATATTATGACCAGTTTGGCTGCAAGGCCAAGGAATCAGAATTCAAATAAGGTAAGGATGCTACTGGGTGTTGAAACAGGCCTGAAGCAATTTGAGACATCAGTTTAGAGCAGAGAAAGATCTGATACACACTTGTCCCTTTACCATGAGCTGTAAAGCCGAGATAACTTGGGATAAAGAAACACCATGCAAAACTCAAACCACATTTAAACTAAATTAAAATTAATATGAATTATGACAGGTTTTGATTTATGAAGATAAGAGCACTTTATTTGCTCTGAAAATAGATCATGTGTGTTTGCAAAACTGAGGTTCTTTGTCTCAGTAGAAATACAATTATCACAGTTAAATCTATAAAGATTAATCCTGCTCAAGACATATTGTGTACATGTGAAAATGATCAAAAGATGTAAATATAATTTGTGAAAATCTAATTACTTTAAAAAGCAATCTGAAAATTGGGCAAAATATCAGGCATATTCTGTCCCTCTACTTCTTGTAAAAGTGTTCATTCAGATTTGGGAACAATTTATAATTTCCTGCTATAGTACTGGATTTCAAGTTAATCTCAGTATTTTTTGGTCAGTGAAATTCTTTCTTAATATTCATAGGTTCCTCTTTAAAGTAGTCTATTTCACAGTAATATTGATGTGTGAAAAATGTCTTCATTTTGTAGTAGAGTACTCTTCTTTCTCAAAAGAAAGCCATACTGCAGTTTCAAGTGTCTCTCTCGTTTCTGTTACAGAGCTCAATGAATTCCCACAGATAATATATACCACTGATAATTTATGCAAACTATCTTGATCAAATACATATGTAGCTGCATAACAAATAACCTGACAACCAATGTTAGAGAGATTTACTTTCCAGGGCACTAAATCTTCCTACAGTTCTGTTCTTTCACTCAGAAAACATGTACTATTATATATGGCTTATATCTATACAGAAATCTTCAAGTAGTGTAATTTCAGCTTTCGTGGTGAAAAACTTCACTATTTATTGAATAAATGTTGGGTGTTTAAAATTACCAACAGACATTCATACTCACTAACAACTTGAAAAAGAAGCAAGTCTCAGTGGTTACAATTGTAATGGGAAAATACATCCACATTCACGTGATATTCATGAGCTCAAAATTTACTCATAGATCAAATCTTTGGAAATCCTATTAAGGGTAACACCTTGAGATGTCATGATTAATCCATAGTAGTCCTTCAGGAAATCTTTGTGTAGTCACTTTGAATGCCTCAGTAATTAATTCCTCAATGTCATTTGGCTTGACTCAGGAACATAATTTAGGCTATGCTAGAAATAATGCTGTCCTCCTCATTGTAGACTGTAACTTAGGAGGATATATGACAATTAGGGATAATTTATGCCTTTTAATTTTATAGGTCATTATATTTTTTACTTTTTAAGTATTATTCAGATTTTGATACTTTATTGCACAGTTATATACATAGAAATAACAATTTTTAATTTTTTTTATTATTATGGGATAACATTGAAAAATTGTCCATTATATATTTCTCAGTGTGGGGCAAAGTATGAATTTATTTGGTCCAGAAGATAATATACCGCTAATCACAGATATAGAATAGAGAGAAATCTGAGTATGGTTTCTTTTTGTTAGTTAATGTTTCCACTTCACAATTCCTTAACCAAAAATTCCTCTTTTGTAGATCATATAAAACCATTGTAGCCTACATATAAAAATGGGTAAATTACTGTATTGATGAATACTATAAGTTATTTTGACTGAGTTTTGATGTCCTACTCTCATACATTTCTCAAGCACAAGTCTTGTTGCCTGGTGTACCTCCAGACTCTGGTCATTAAAGCTCTCCAAATTCAAATCACTCCTGAAAACTTCCTCTTCTTGCAGGTTGCTGAAACCTCCTTGAGTTGAAGTGGGAAGTGCTGGGGCTGTGGTGGAAAAAATGAAGGGCAAGCCCTGGGAAAGGCAAGCATTGAGACAAGGCCTCTGATAAGGAAATTTAAGGAGGCTGTTTGGAGCCTGCTCTGGTTGGAATTAGTTACACTGATTACAGGATGAAGATGAGTAGTTGATGGCACCTGTTTCTCACCCTAATTTCTGTGATTTTGTTTAAAATGTCAAGAACTAAGGATTTGGGGGGGGAAAAGTCAATCTAGTAGTTTTTTACCTGGAAAAACTTTTAGACTTATTCATAGTTTTGCTGGAAATACACTGGATTCTACAAACACTCGTCTAATCTCACCTGCTTTGGATAGATGCCTGCCTCAATTCCTCATCCCTTTGCTTTCACTGATAAGCTCCTACAGACTAGACCAGATCTGACACATGTCCCCCATTCCAGGGTATGGCAGCTTTTTGAGGCCCTATTTTAGGCTTCTCCAGGATCTTCCCAGACCTGAGAGCCATGGTAGGTGCTGGGGTCCCTCAGAGGAGATGCCCATGACCTCTGAGGAACTGTGGCTCTCTAGGAGCCCCACACCAGAATAAAATCATCAATCTGTAACCTCCCTGAGGTTCATCTTGACTTCCCAGCCTGGGGGCAGGACCAGAGAAAGCTGGGGAAACAAGCGTGGTGTTGAGGCTCTCTGATCACTAATTTCTTAGATACTTACCACAATCTTAAAATATTTGCTTGTATAGAATTTACATGCAGTATAAAATTAGTATCTAATTAAATACACATTGTAAATCTGACCATTTCAAAAACAAACACAGGCTTCAGTTACCCTCATTTTAATGCACTTAGATGCAAGCCGGACATTCAAAGCTACTAGATCAGGGTTAAATCCCTTAATGATATGGATCTCAGATTCAAATCCCTTAGGAGATTAATTATTCCACTGGTAAAATTTATTTATACTTAAAATACTACTTGTTGTGCTTTAACTGATATCACACACAAAACTAATGAATATGCACAGAAAATAAGAGTATGGGTTACAAAGAGGCAAAAAACCCCAAGTGCTCTTTATAAGATCCAGGGTTTTTAATGGCAATATGGTTGAAATTCACAGTGCACACATAACACACCTATCTATGTAATATACTGAAGTAGACACATAGAATGAATATATATATACACTCACATGCAAACATAAATATATACAGACTTAGTTTGAATATTTACACACATTATATCTATACATATAATATGTATTAAGTGTATGTAAATATTCAACCCAAATATATGCATTTATCCATTTGTATGTGAGCATTTATGTGTGCCTGTAAGGGGAGAGAAAAATATTGGGCACCCCAAGTAGCACAGATTAGTAAACTGTGTTTACGTGTGATAGGAATCAAAAGAGAACAAATGCACTGTATGGGAATTGCTGTTTACTCAAACCGAAGCCAGTTGTGCAAGCTGGTCTGATCTAATCCTCCTGGCATGAGAGCTTCGAGGAGAAAAATGAGTGAGCTTAGGACACTGCTAAGCAGAGTTTGAAGCTCTGCCCTGAGGCACTGCACACTCTGCTGTAAAAATGACCCTGACCTTTGGTGGCAGGGCTTGTGGCCTCCTGGAGGGGGAATACAGGCCTTTTTGTGGCAGTATAAGGTAGTTTTTAAGTGTTGATTTATTACTGGGCCTAAAGATGTAAAAGAAAATATTTTGCAGTGAACAAAAAAGGGACCCCCCCCAAAGAACTCCCAGTTTACCGTGATATGTTTCCTAGTGCTTTTCCTTTCTGAGGTGCAAACCCCAGCTTTATTACTCCAAAATTGACTGGTTCCAGATGTGATTTTAAGATGATTGCATAAGCAGATGGCTTTCCAAGAACTGTGATAGTCTGATCCATTAAACACTTCCATGCTTGGTTTACTTTTTCTTCATTTATGAACTTAGAGGAAAGCAGACACTTATCCTCATTGACAGGTTGGAAAATTAAGAACTGAACTTCACAAGGCAGCAGATACCTCTGCTGAAAGATTTTGTGCTGCAACAATTTCAGCACCTGTTCCAATGCTGTTCTTTTTGTGAAACATTTTCACCCCTTCTGACTCAGATATTTGTTTGTGTCCTACAATTAGGAGGTATTGGCCTACATTAAGGATACTAAAGGAAGGATATCCTATCCTTTATATTGAGGAAGTATCCTTGATTTAAGAAAAAAATTAATCAAGGTTAGTATTGTTCTGTGACAGAAAAAATCTATTGTATGGGTCCCCAGCCACTGAGAGCCACACATGTAGCATAAAGTTTGAATTATATTTGAAAAATAAATAAATAGGTGTGATTTGACCTGTAAAGAAAATCACATTAGAAAGGTAACAATCTCCTCTTTAAAAGCAGTAGAAAAACTGAGAGGAGCCAAATGGTGACACACTGCTGACTTTGCACAAACAGACTATATCCATGTTCATTTGCTTTTGCTCCAGACTTTTATTACATTTTAAAATTTATCTATTTCTATTCTATTGATTCTCCATAGCAGTGAAGACTAAATTAATTTTGTTGTGTGGGTCATTTGATGTATCAGGAGACAAATTTTGCCTGTTAGACATGGTTTAGAGGAGACAATGCAAGTTTAAATGTCTGAGGTTTGGCAGTTTACAAATCAATTATTTCAGTTAGAGAGCCAACTGCTGCACCAACTGGGAAAGAGATTATATCAGATTACTGCACTTTTAATTAGCCGATCGTGACAGGCAAGGTTTGAAGAGGAAAAGAAATCAATCAGAAACTGCCAAACTTGGTCAGCCGAGTACACAGTGCCATTATTGAATTTTAGACATTGTTCTGAAGCACAACTTGATCTCCAGGGCTCTGCAAGGGGACCTGCCTCACACAAGTGATCCATCTTAGAACCAAAGGTTATTCTGGAGCAAATATTTCCAAACATTTGTTATAATTAGCCTCTGACAAGATATGTCACAAAGCAGAATCTCATTAGAGAGGAAAAAGGAACAGAGCACATTCACCCCAGTGACATGGCAGCGCATGATATGCCTCTGCACATGGTAAATGTTTGTGTGCGTGTGTAAAATGTGTATGTGGGGATGCACTTTTGTGCACAGAGGAATGCATTTTGGCTGACAGAGTTTAGAGAAATTTCTTTCACCTGTTCAAGGGACTGAGGTCACTATTTGCTTTTCTATCTCATTGGCTTTATAACAAAATAATTCTAGTGACCCAGAGCATCCTGTTCTATAAAGCAAGATTTATGGCATAATGTCTTAGAACCTAATTCTCCCATGCCATCACCTCACACAGTCATCTTCTCTGTAAACTACACATACAATGGCCTTACATCAAGATGGTCCCACACTGCACAGGTGAAGGGAAGTCAAGATCAGCAGCTCAGCTCAATTACAGTTACAAACCCTCCCAAATCATCAAAGGACATAGAGCAAGCTTCTACATATTTGCAGGAGTACAGAAAGCAGGGTGTCTGGCTCTCTCAGTGTGTCAATTGCAGGTTAAATTTTAGGAAGTCTCATTGAGCTTTGAATTGTACATTGGCACCACTTTTTCCAAAAATTCATCCATGGACGGACAGACCATAGCAGTACCCTTGCAAGCACCTCTGCCAACTTCACTGCTCTTCCTTTTAGATCCTGATGTGCATCTCTCTCTAGTAAATAAAGATGACACTTTTAAAGTAAATTGATGCCTTTGGTGAGCCCATACCTTGAATCCTGTCCCCAGTTCTGGGCCCCTCACTACAAGAAAGACTTTGAGGTGGTAGACCATGTCCAGAGAAGGGCAACAAAAGCTGGTGTAGGGTCTGGAGCACACGTCTGATGTGGAGTGGCTGAGGGAGCTGGGAGTCTTTATCCTGGAGAAGAGGAGGATCAGAGGAGACCTTATTGCTCTCCACAACAACCTGAAAGGAGGTTGGAGCTAGGAGAGGATTGGTCCCTGCTCTGAATTAACAAGTGACAGGATGAGAGGAAATTGCCTCATGTCATTTGGCCTCTTCAGCAAAAGGGTTGTCAGGAGTTGGAACTGGCTGCCCAGGGCAGTGGTGAAGTCACCAGCCCTGGGATATTTAAAAGATGTGTAGATATGGCACTTAGGGACATGCTTCAGTGGTGGGCTTGGAAGTGTTAGCTTAATGGTTGGACTGAAAGGTGGTTTTTAGCCTAAAAGATCCTGTGATCTACCATTCTCACACAGCTATCTGGGTGGCAAGGACTTGGTAACATCCTCTCAGTCTCTCAGGTGCCTAGATTCTGCCAGAAGAGAACACTCAGTCTCAGTCTAACAAAACATTTATTAATGTTCAATGTCAATTACCTGGTTGGCCCAAGGACTGGAGTGTTGATTCAAAATCCAATTAAACACACACTTCAGAAATTTGTTGGATCAGAATGACATTGTTCAGTCCTTTGCAAGAGAAAACCGTTCCTGGTTAACTATTTAAATAACTTTAATATTTTTAGCTTAAATATATATTTTGTTCTATAGGTGGAGGAAACAGCTAAGTGTTGTTCTGGCATATTAACACACTGTGGCTTTAGTGTTCCATTTGCTAAACTTTGAGTCCATTTCCACTTATTGTTCTGTGGTTATATATATATGTGATTATATATATTATTTTACTCTGTTAAACAGAAAGATTTCTACCTTGGAAATACAAAAAAAGGCATATTATATGATAACTATGTCACTTCTGTGGATTTTCTGAACTTCTGTGCTTGATGTTCGGCACCCTGTAGCTCCACGTGGGGGTTCTGTTTTGTCTAGTCTTTCTTTGGGTTTCATTGATTAGGTGGGTGCAGAAGCAGAACTTCTTTGTCACTTCACTGGAAGCTGTCTGGATGGCTGCAAAGTGTATCATAAATCAATTCTGCTCAGAGGACGGCTTGCAGCAAAGTCAATAACAGAGCAGGAAAGCACACATGCTATCAGAGGAGCCAGAGAGAAAGACGGAAAAAACCCAGTACTCAGCTTAAAAAAAAATAACTGAGCTGCAGCCAGCTTTTGTCAAATATATGGTACAAGGCCACATTCTTTGCTTTCTTTCACATCTTTTTAATGCCCTGCCAGTTAACAGGCCTCCATGATGAGGATCCATACTAAAGAAAGGATCTCCTGTGAGCAGAGGGTGTTAGTTCACCTTTCAAAGGCAATTTTCTAATTTTACTCTAGTGCAGACTATCCCCAAACTTGTGGGATTTATAAAGACATACCTTTGTAGAATTTTTTGCATCTCAATCCTTATTATGGCTTATATTTCACTTAATATTTATGTACTGACACCTGAAAAAATTATTCCTGCAGTACTAGTTTATGTATTAGAGCTGGAATAAAACTGTATTTGTGCAAAACCTGCTTAAGCAATACCACAATACATCCTATTGTTGTTGTTTCTGTCACTTCTACCTGTCTGTCACACCTGGTATTCTTCTACCCAGAGTGCCCTAATGCTGGCAAACCATCCTGACACCCATTAGCCTGACCACACATGATGATGAGAAGGAAAAAAGAAGAAATTAGTACAAAAGGGTAGAATTCTGTAAAAGTCATTGTCAACAAGCATTTGTCTCTACTAAAACAAGTAGGTAACATTAAGCAGTGTAACTTATACTTCAGATAAAGTCTTGCTTTAAACATCAATAATTTTCCTCCAGTTTAGAGACTGAGTACTGAAATCATTAGTATAATTTGCCAATCTGTGTGAAACCACTAATGGGAATCCTCTGGGTTCAACACAGATTTACATTTTCTTTCAGTTTGTTTTCATGATGAATATTAATACTCTGTGTCTCCCAGTTTCAACTTGTTTATTTTTTGATTTTGTTCTCTAATAGAAAGGTTGGCTTTCAAACGAAGCTTAGTGCTTTTTCTCTGGTCCCTTTGTTCAAAAGTTTAAGGGTTTTAGGCAATTCCTTCGAGAGTCATTAGACTTAACTAAGACAAATATGAAAGTTAATTAAAAGTTTAGTTCATTGACAGATAAAATAAAACTTTACACTTATTCACTCTGGAAAATAATGAGCAGGATTAGCTACCAGCTAATAAGTAAAGACTATGACAAAAATACAATTTAACTTTTCTCACTGCAGTCAGAAATTGTACTTTTCAGGTTTTGTTTTGATCTTTGCTTATTAGCTGTTATCTCCCCATAGTCATTTCCACACCTCCCTACTTGATTACCAAGTCCAAGCATACTTCTGAGAGTGGCTAAAAACAACAGGAGTTCATATCATTAATGATGGTTTTCCTTAGAATGGAGATGAGGGCTGTGAAGGTGTAACCTTCCCTCCTGCAGCAGAGAAAGAAAGAGAATTTGCTTTTCACTCTACAGAGTTCTTCCCATCTCCCAGAATGCCTAACAAGCAGGACGCTTTGCAGATTTTTCTTTTTCCTGTACAATTCTACCTTTAAGAATTAACTCTGGAATTTGATAACTGCCCCAAAGACGTTCTGACCAACAAGTTATACCAAACAACATTTTTCAGCTGAGTTCTAGGACAAACAGGGAAGGAAGAGACAGAGACTGCTCCTTTTCTCTCTCTGTGACTCCAGCGTCACTTTTCTGAGTGCAGGAGTTCAGTTTCTTATTAAAACCATGGAGAGTGTTTTACTTTCCCCTGCACTGTACACCTCAGCAATAGATTCTGCCAGCCTTCTGTCTCAGTCGGAGTGCACACAGCAGTATCTGTACTTTTCCAAACTCTCTTTCCTTTCTCATTATATAGCTAATGTGTGATGAAGAGAGCATGCATTTTGAATGAAGCAATTATCATTCAATAGATAGGTTTAAATGCTCTAAATGTTACTTAAATTCACAGAGGAAAACTCCTTTTCATGTTGGTGGGGGGAAAAAAAGCCATTGAAATAAAACAGAATCAATTTTTATAGAACTATGTCTCTGGAATTACTATTGTGATTTGAATCTCACTACTTCTGTTACTACAAATCAAGATAAAATCCCTTAAAGCTAAAGGTCTCTTTTTTAATTTTTTCAGCTAAAAGTGTGTGTCCCATATATCATTCTACATCTGATGCTGATCAATGGAGAGAGTCATACAGAAATACACAGACATCCAATATGGACTAAAAAATTCCCTGACTTTGCTTTAAATACATAGCTCAAACCATATTCTGGATTATTATCAAGAGATTTTACTAAACTACAGAATTGAATTAATTTCTACAAATCCATAATTCCTTCTGAACTTATGATGACTTAGGATATATCATCTCAGAGCTAGTTTTCCTCATCAATCTGCTGCGGAATACATGCTATGATATGAAGAATACTTTGAATAGAGGCTTTGAATTGAATGACAGGTTTTGCAAGTGATGAGGAAGCACCAAACATTTATCACATTGCGTGAATCCAGGACAACTTACTGAACATTATGACGACTGTTATACAGAGAGAATTCTTTCAGAGCTTGCAGATGTTTACCAAACAAGTATAATTTAGTTGTCATTTCATATAGCCAAAAGCCTTTCTGAAACCTTTGCTTACATAGTTAGAGTCCTGGAAGAAAGCAACACCTTGACCCCAAGAGAGACACAGTCCCCTGCTATACTTCTGCAACATGATGAGGTACCCTGGAGACCACCAGGCATCCATCTACTGGCTCAAGAGCTGCTTTGATGCAGAGAGAAGGTGCACCCCAGACAATTACCAACCTAAATGTGTTCTCAGGACAGTCTCTTTCCAGCACAGTGGTTCGTAAAACACCCACTGATGTCCACATTTAGAGACAGTAATGTTTTAGTGGAGGGAAAAAACACCTTCTATCATAACAAGCAATAGAGAGAAGCTTCAAACCAATTAGAGAAAATGGACCACAGTGAGTCAACATTCAATAGCTCATGGTTTAGAAAAGTATTCACCTTGAAACAGTCAATATGTGCATTACACATGGATATTTAACCGAATACCTCACCCATAGTTTAATTAACTCTGCAAACAATTAGCAGTGCTTCAGTACAAAGACTGAAAATTCTCTGCACAGCTAAAGTGAAAATGCTGTCATTCTCCAGAAGTGAACTCTGTGATATGGCTGGCTCCACAGATTGTGAAGAGATCCTTACAGATGTCCAGGGAATCCTGCTTTTATGACACCTACTTATTGATCTGTGAAAATTTACCAGAGGAATGAAAGTATAACAAGCTGTAATAAAAACCAATGCTCAGTGGCTGGTGAAGCGCAGAAGCTTTAGTTGCTTGCTGACCAACAATTACAGTATCCCACTCATTTCCCGGAAGGCAAATGAAGTCCAAATTAAAGATATGAGTCTTCTGTGCATCACACTAGATAACAGTTCTGTGGCTGTCTCTGCAAAAAGTGGAACATTTCTTTCACTATTCTCTGAAAATTACAATATCGATTTTTATTTTCTAATGCTCTTTTGGAAGCTGGTATCTGTGTTTTGTTACCTTTCCAGTCCTTGTGCTGGGCTTCCCAAGTGAGGGAGCAGGCTATGCAAGGTGAAGTCTTCCCAGGACTGGGTGGGACCCCACAAGCAGAGCACAGTGCTCCTTCAAGGCTCCCCGTGCAGGAGAGAGCTCAGGAAAGGACACGACTGCTTTGCCTTATTCCTCATGCCCGTCCATGGTGCTGTCCCCTGTGCTTGAAAGCAAGGAGCTAATCTTCCTTCAGGAGCCATACACTATCCAGGGGTGACCCTGGTAACTCTCTGGGAAGCTGCAGCCTACTTTTTGATTAGTGTCACCAAGAAAAACATCCCTAATGCCTAAATATGGGTCCACAATGATGTGAGACAAATACTTGGGAACAAAACACTGGAGAAGTGGTATGGAGCAGTGGACTCTTACTCAGAAAATGCTAGGGGAAAGGAGAGTGGGAAAGCTATAGAAAGATTGGTCAAATGGCAACACATTTGTATTTTGTCGTATTACAAAAGGCTCCAAGTGCAGAATGTTTCAGGCCAGATCAGCAGACCTTAAGCAAACACTGAAATATTACCTTGGACCAGCAGTTTTCAATTTTTATTTTCATTTGAGTGTTCTTAATTATTTTCCTGGGAAGTACGTACAGTAAATATAAGCCCACTGTCAGTCAGCTTTAGTGAGCTTTGTGGTCCATAGTCAATTTAGTCTTCAGAATCTTTGTGTCAGAGGTTAAAACCTCTGTTCTTGCACTCTTTTGAAAAATTGATTTGGTAAAGCTTGTCACTTTAAGGGATGGACTGGCTATCACAAGTGTAAGGATGCCTTTTGATTTCATTACTTCTCTTTCTATTTAAATCTGTGGTCAGACTGGATGAGCAGAATTCAAGCTGTAAAATACCAAGTGGGGTTTAGAAGGCTGTAATAAGAGCATCCTGGTGGACAATAATGGTTCTCCTACAAGGTAAGTGCTGCATTTCAGTGGGTTCAAAGACTACTGGTGAAGAGCACAGAAAGGGAAAAGCTAGAAAGTTAGAAAAATAACCTTGATCACTGTAAAGCCTAGGTATTTATTTTCAGAACAACTGATCTATAGGAAAAGCAATAGACCCTTGCCCACGATGCAACAGCAAGCCTGGCTCAGTCTTCTTAACCTTTGCCAATTGGTTTATACAAGTTTAACCACATCTGTCTGTCTCCTGCGGGCTTATGATACATCAAGTGCTGACAAAGATACTGTGCAGGACAAGAACGGAGAGGGAGGTTTCCAAAATCTTCTTTGCTCTCCCTGGCCCTTGAACGAATCTTTTTAAAAATAATATTTTCTACTAGAAATCACTTTCCTGTGGTAACCCACAGAAATATACTTCTCATTCCCACAGAAATGTACTTATGGACCTGCTTAAAAGCACCTGCGGTAGCTAAATTACAAGGTTCTTAAAAATGACCATTAAATTCATTTTAGTAAAGCAGGTAAAGAGGGGTGCTGAGCCAAGAGCATCTTGAGCCACTGAGCACCAGTACTGTTCTGCCACCACTGCTGAAATTCCCCCTCCTGCCTTTCACTTCTGAAAACAAGTGTGGCATTTTTATCATTGTTTGTCACAATAAAGTGAAAACAACTAGCTACTTATTGCTATAAAAAGAACAGAAAAGGTGTTTTCTTTTCTCTAAGAAACTTAAGCCTTCTTTCAGAAGAAAAGAATGAAAAGGTAAGAGAAATACCATACCCCATGTTGAGAATATGACCTTGGCACTGTTGAAGAAAGTTACACAACCCAAATGGCACTGAATGACTCCTCTTCTTCTTGAGTGGTTCTGAACTTGTTGGTAGCCTGAACTTAACTAAGTGTGTGGCTGTATTTTAGTATGGATTTAGACAAAGACCAAATTATCTTCAAAAATAAGTCTCTCCCACTAAAACTGAAGTATGTGAACTTACTATTTACATCCTTTCTATGACCAGAAAATATCTGTGTTTATTTAATGTTACAGTTCATTAATTGACTTTTATTTCTTTATAACTGCCAATTAGATTTTGTTGGTGACTGTGTTTTGACTGGTTTCACTTATGGTGATCAGTATAAGAAGCCATGGATGAAAACTGCCCTTCTAGGTACATCAGCACCAAAAGGTACTCAGTGACTCATGTGATTCAATTTGTGTTCTGAGCCATTCAACCAGAAAAATATTTTAAAAAACATTAGGTCTTCAAGATGCTTATCAGCTAATTATTTCTTTTTCAGTTCCTGTGGCTGAGTGCTGTGCAGCGTGAGCCCTTTGGTGCTTGCCCATTTGCTCAGTCTCCTCAAACGTTTGGGCAGATGTTGCAATTCTGACAACTGTACTGAGTGTTACTCATACCGAAAAAAATTTTAGGTAACTGGGGAAAGAATATAACTTATCACAGTGCTGACCCCTCTGCTAACAAAGAGGAACCTCCCACTTCTGTCATATCACTGGCAGAAATTAAGAGGGTTTGTACAGCTCTGTGGTACTCCTCTGCACACTGAAGGTCCCAGCAGAGTTGCTCTTATACGGGGTACTGCACGGTTGAGAAGCTCATCACAAGAATTAATTATAAATTCTCAGAAGAGTCTAATGATCCTGAACTTTTAATAAAAATAGTAAGGAGATAGGATAGGTCACAGATGCTGAGATTCAGCCCAAAGCATGGCTTAGGAAGGTGGTTATGTTTGCCAGGTTAAATTTTCAGAACAGATTCTCACATATACTCACTTTATATATCTCTACACCAGTGAACCATAAACGCACAACCTTGAGGTGACTCTTTTGTTTATCAGTTTCTTGTTTTCTTTGTGCAGACTTTTTAGGCTATGATAAATCTGTTTCTTGTTTTCTTTGTACAGACTTTTCAGACTATGATACATCAACTAGATTAGCTGATCAGCATGTGAGAGCCCCATCTTTCCAAAAATTCATATTTTTTAAAAATCTTTTTCCGTTTTCAAAGGTACAGAAAGAATGTTGGAATCTTGTGACCAAGAGCAATCAGGCATTTAGGATTTTCTCAAAGGTAAGGCACCTCCTGAGTAAGTCACCTATCTTTCTGAGGATCTGTGCTCACTCTTTATGGGGTTGCTCATAATAGATTTCTGGTATCCTCCCAGAAGGAGAACTTGGAGTTGTTTCAAAGGGCGTCATCACTGCCATCTAATCAGGACATTCTGCAGGCAAGAATGAGAACACACTACTTGTGGCATAGATATTGTTTGAGCAAGACAGAAAGGAGAAGAGAAAAGAGAGGAAAAAAAGGAAGGAAAGACTGAGGGGGCTGGGAGAGAGGAAGGGTAGAATGCACCAAACAGCTTCATACATACCTTTTATTTACTGAGTTTGAGGAGTAGAAAGTTCAAATTCAGAGTTTGATAGCCACAACTCTTTTAATTTGGGTCACTTCACTATATTACTTGGTGCTGGTATGATTTGCCATGATGTCTCAGAGGGGTGATGAGAATAAAGACTCAGTGTATCTCAGGAAAAACAGGCTAGTAGAATAGCCCTGACCACCTGCTTAACCACCAACTGTTCACACTTTTTTCCCCCCTTTTTTAAGCAAATGTGCCAAAGGATATCAAAACATATTTATCAGAACAGCAAAGTAATAAACTATAACAAGGTGTCAGTTTAAATAGGAAATGTGGTGGAAAGATACATTAAAAAGGTTTGAAACACTCCTCTCGATTCTGATCTTGAAGGAGAAGTTAATCCCTCCAGTATTATTTTCCAGTGCAGCAGCTTCCTATGGCTTCCTGGGTTTTACATCTATCGACACCCATAACAAAGTCTCCCTCTTCCTGCCACCTGAGATTTTGCTCCTAGTCCTCTTCATTCCCCTCCTGCTTTCATATCCTCACATCTCCCAACACCTTCTTCATGCTGGGCACGCTCACCAGATAAAAACTGTTCCCTTCCTTTCACAACAACCACCCCAAACACACTGACCAGGCTGTTTCCCTTCCATCTGTTACCCCATCTCAGAAGTCATCTTAGAGGTCAGACAGTCCTTGTACACAGTCTGGAACAAACCAGCATAAACACACTCTTTTTTGGTCACTCTCTTATAAAGGGAGGCAGTTTCATTTGTGAAGACCTATGTATTGTAGATATCTGAAATAGAATTTTCTGTTCTATGGAAATAAATTCTTTCCTGCTACTTTTACTATTTAAAGTCAGGATGAAAATCAGAAAATGTAATTTCTAACCTGACAGAAATTTGAGTTTTTACCTTCTTAAAATAATTCAGAATATTCTGTAGCATATTTTCTGCATGGAAGAAATCAGCACATTGGGTATTTTTAACACATATTGATTTTTTATTAACATACAGAGGATTTCAAAGAAAGCTTAAACATCCTGTTTTAAAAATGCCTTACCTTTTGGTTTAATCAATTTCTGCTACAGCTATCCTTATAAGAGCTTTAATAATTTAAATTCTGTTCAGGAGAGACACAAACCAGAATGCTTTCAACAAGATACATTTCAATTTTTTGTTATGTTGAAAGCAAAAACATTATAATAAACTCTGCCTCCAGCAGTCATGAGTAAGTTGCTAAAATTATGGTAGGTTAAGATTTTCAGAACTGATAGCTGTGTTACCTGTTTTCTTAGAATGAGTAATCAACATTTCTAAAAATTAGTCCTTAAATAGGACAGCTGAAATAACTCTCTTCCTTCTTTTCTCTTCTCTTTTTTTCCCCCACCCTTTTCAGCACTTTTTTCCCTTTCAAGGTGAAATACTGCCTTTTATTGAAGGTGTCTTTAGATTCGCAGTGCTTGTAGAAGAGGAGATTAAACAAAAGCTGCATGTTTAATACAGTGCCGTAGAGTGCAACATCCTTATTTTGATACCTTATCAAAGACTTATGGGGTAGAAAAAACAGTCTTACAAATTTTCAGCGGGGAAATGTAACTTCTCCTTGTAAATATTTCAAATAAAATCAGCATGTGACAGAATCACGTAAAATTCTTCAGTTTCTGAGTGTTAGAGGAGGGTCCCCCCTGACTGCATTTGCTGGCAAATGCCACCAGTAATCCCCAAACTGTCTCATGCTGGAACAGTGGAAAGCTTTAGGAGATGGTACAGTCTGAAGCTCAGCAATTTTCTAGTTTTAAATTCTAAGTATAGAAAACCAAGCCTGAGGCTATCCATGCTGTACTCCAGCTGATACCAGATCAGTGATGGCTCCAATTTTAATTTTTTTTTTTTTTTTGAGATGTACTTGCAGAGAATCTCCAGGTGTATTAAAATCTCTCCTTTATGGGGAAAGTGCAGTCTATATCTATACCATTCAGCTAAAACATTTCATGGCCACATTCCTCATGGGCACACACAGGGGATGGTTAGCAATACCACCAACATCCCTAGTTTTAAGTGGAGCCTGTGAGAAGTTGCTGGAGCACAACATCTTTCTTTTAGTGCTGGTTTTTCCTCATATTGATGCAAAGGAAAATGCCCTCACAGTCATATGTCATTATCCCCATTGCTTCCTCCAGCCTATCAAGTTGCCCATGTGGATGTTTCCTAATTGGGTATGGAGTTTAGAGTTTACTGTAATCAAGTCAAAGTGAATTGGGTTAACAAAGATCTATTTACTAAATTCCTAAGTAAAGCTGGTTTATTTTGAACCTGGCAGCCAAAGACCTGAGTGAGAGAACAGAAAGTACAATATCTAGAGAACAGGGAAAAAATGTCAGGCAGTTAAAGATGAACTACATTTAGGACAGGGAAAGATATGTGTGTCAGAGATGGGTCAGGTCTCTCAAAATGAATCTTTCACTTCTCCTTCCAGGAAATTACGGATGTATTTGCAAGCAAATAATTGTTGTTTTCCCCTCCTTCACACCCTCACATTGAGCTTTTTTTGTAATACAAGTATGCTTTCTTGCATGCATTATCTAGGTACATAATAAAAACATATAATAATATGTTTTAATAATATATTGNTATATTTAATAATAATAATAACAACAACATAAAACCAAAATAAATATGTATTGTACATAATAAAAGAAGAGACCAAGAGGAAGCAAAGAGAGGAGATGCTTCAACAAATCCCAGTTCTCAGAACTCCTTGCAGAAATCCAGTATTTGTAATCCCTGAATTCTCTCTCAATGCCAACCATGATGATTTGCTTGAATAAAGGTGGTAAAACAGTATGTTGAACTTGGGAACAGTTCTGTATATAAACCACAGCAACAGGCCAGCTGCTGCTTCTACATGAAAAAATTGTCTAATTATTTACTTGAAATTGGACAAATTCTAGCATGGTTCCTTTTGCTTTTTTGCCCTGGCATTCATGTGTCACACTATCTGTCATATAAAACTGTTCAGAATTAAAATCCATATCCCTTTAGCATCTCAGCAAAGTGTTGCTGGCCAGGGCTCTTGTTCTGATGGATGATACCAGTGACAGCTGCCAGAAAACACAGTTCAGTTGCTCACAGGTACCTTGAAGGCATATGCAGCAACAGGTATTGCCTGAAAAGAATCAATGCATGTATTTCTGTTCATCAGCTTTGTACTTGTACATTTCATTCTTTAATAGAAACCTTCTAAATCTAATTTCTCTGGAGTTATTCAGACATTACCAGTATGATTAATAAAAATGGAACTGGAATTGACAATGGCTAGATCAAAACACCAAGCCCAACCCTCAGAAGCTATACATTGGTATAGATCTATTGACAGAAGTATGTCAAGAGTCTGGTCACTCTTGTTTTTAATACCATTATTTCATTATCATGTATCTACTGACAGAATGTTTGCCTCCTAAACCTTCCTACTGAAATAAGCATAGATTTGTTGGGGGTTTTTTGTTTGTTTGTTTTTTTAACTGTGAGCTGATTTTGGATGGGTCATTCTCTCTTTTCTTTTCGGCTAGCCAACTAAATGTACTCGGTTTGTGGTAAGGCTGATTTGTCCTTAATTTTTAAAGCAGAACCAGCTTGTAGAGATCTTAAATAGACCTATGACACTGTCTGCCAAGTAGGTCCCATGCCTAAGGATGCCCAAACAGGAATAAGTGGATTGGGAATTCGTATTTTTCATTTAGCTTTGGTCAAAATGAGATCAATTGCTTATTTTTATTGTATTCATCTAATTTTGAATGTAACCAGGTTATTTTCCAATAAAAACTGTTCTTTCAGAACATTTTAAACTGGCTGTAACAGAAACAATAAAATCAGTGATTCTCAAAGTTTATAGGTATCATCAACCTTCAGCTCTGTACAAGCTTTAAAGTACTGACAGTCAAAAAAAACACATGGAAGAAAACTGTTAAAAAAGTAGAAACATTGGGGTGAAATAGCTGAGGTCAAACTTCAGGTCAGTAGAAGAGACTCCAGATGAGCACAGGTCTCCTGGCTCCGAGTCTGGGACCAGACACTGGCCAGCGATGTCTCTAATTAGCAGGGTAGGTATCCACTTTGTTCATGTCAATGATATTTACATACTTAAAGCTGTGACCTCACTTAAGGAGTCACATTGAGGTTCTCTTGAAAACCCAGGTTGGTATTTTCTAATTAGCATAGTATATATACATACCAAACCAGGCTGTCTCAGTAATAGATTTAATTCAGCAGCTAAGCCTTGGCAGTCACAGTACATTTTAAATACACTAAAGCTGTTGATTTAGTCCCTGTTAATTTTAGCATTGAAGCAGTTGACCACACATTTGCTTCATGGTACTGCTGTATCTCCAGCAGATTCTGCTCTTTCTTGTTGATAAACATATTTGCCGTCATCCAACTTTTAGGTTTCTTTTTTGATATTTTTTTAATCAGCGGATAAATAAAGCAGAAACAATATCTTCTGTCAGTACAATATGGGTATCATATATTAAACTACTCCCACTTCTCAAAGTTTCTAACAAAAATAAGAAGGTGCAAAACTATTTGAAGTTAACTGTGCCATTTGCCATTTCAGAAGCAGACAACTGTATCTGATTGGGTGTTTTTTCTCCATATATAATACTGTATGATGGACTTCCATTTCTGTTACTTAAACAACCACAGAGGAATTAGGATATGCAGTGCGAAAAAAAAATTTAAAATAATATTAATTTGGACTGGATATACCTGTCCTGAAAATGTCATGCTGGACAACAAAAAAAATTCTGCCCTGCTCTTCCTTTTTTGTCATTATATGGCTGGCTCAAACTTTGGGAAAGAGTCTAGACTAACTTGCATTTCTGTCTGACAAAATCAAAACATACTTTTTTGGCAACAAATTAATATCCATCAATGGCTTTTAAAAAGTTTAAGATACATTAAATATTATGAAGTGATGGAAGAGCAGTTTTGAAGTAAAAATCACACAGCTTGGTTTGGTAGCAAAGCAATAAAATATTTAAATGGTAGAGAAATAAGTGTTACTTTGAGAGGTGGACTCAGTTTCTTTGAAAAATTTATGTATCTTACATCACCTATTCATAAAATACTTATAAATATTAAAATATGTGTACAATAGTTTTTGAAAGCTTCTTTTTAATAATTGTGTAGCCTGACTTTTATTATTTGAAGATGAAATTGTGGGCTTCAAGGATAGCTTAGCTTACCTTTTATTCCTTTTCTAGACATGCCCATGAACTTAGTCTAATATTTGTTTTTACACCCTTTACATACAATATTAATACACATACAGCCTATTTCTGCACAGGAACGAAAGGCACTGGGGTTTACACTGGTGTGAGCACATGCACGTGAGAGAAACAAAGCCAGAAAACTGCCTGAGTAACTTCCAAGTGAGAAAAACTGAGTTATTTCTTGTAATATATTTAATTATTTCTCTTAAATTAAACAGTAGGTTGAAAAAGCTTCCTAAATCTTTTCATAAACTTGCTGGGAATCAAATACTACTATAAGCAGTTGGTCTTAAATTTGGATTATATTCAAATTAGTTGATAAGAGATATTAAACAGCCCTGACAAGAAATGTGGCAGTATTTTGTATTTGATAACTAGCTTGTCAATTGTGCAATAGGAAAAGTCAATATAAATATATATTAAAGTAGCAGAAAGTACATTTCAGTGTTTAAAATAGTTGAAAAGTAAGCACCAATGTGATATATTCCAAAAACCCACAATCACCATCCGCTGTCATCTTTATTTGCATGAGGACTGTTTTGAAGGGGTTTTTTTGTTTTTTTTTTTTTTTTTTTTTAAAAAATTCAAAGTCGCCGCCTGCCCCGGTGTGGCTCCCGTTGCCGCGGGAGGCTCGGCCGGGTCGGCTCCTCGCGGGGGTCGGGGCTTCCAGAAGCGTTAGTGTTGCACTTGGGNTTTTTTCAATTGTCATTTCAAATTATGGTAGACTGGAATAAAATTGTGACCAATCTTGATCCAAGTATTTCTGATACAGATTTTCAATCCCTGTTTGCAATGTTCTCTTGAAACTGTATTGTCAAAATAAAGGTTTCTGGCCAAGTACGGACTGGATTTATGGCCACAACAGTGACTATTAAAAACAGTGAATTTGGTTTCATAAAAGGTGCTTCAGAAGCTTGAAACTCAAATTTAAAGTTCCAAGTTAACATGAAATTTAAATATTAAATTAATTATCAAATAAATCAACTTGAGATAATATATTAAACTTTATAAACCACTACACAAAAAATCAAAGTGAAATCTTAGTCCCTTTTTCTCCTGTTACAAAATTCAGTGAGGTCTGTGGAGGATTTCTGATTTGTTTCACCACTGAAGCATAAGGACACACTTCCTAAGAATCCTCTCCTAAAGCTCTGTTGGAAAGACAATTAAATGCACCAGACAGTGATCTAATAACATATTTGATAGATAATATCCTGCTTAAAAAACTTGTAGGAAGTTTTTGCAAGCTTTTAGTGGAGCCATGGAATTGAAGGAAGAAAGAGCGAGAATTATACACTTATTTGTAGATAACTCCCTGCAGGTACAAGCATCATAGGAAAAGCAGAAAGACTGTTTTAATGGGAATCCAGCAATACAGGAGGCTGATGGCATGGACTAGTTGAGAGCCACACAAGTGGCTTCTCTGTAATGAAGGAGAAGATTATTTAAGAAATGATAGGGCAATAGTAAGAAAATGGGAATAGAATGTGAGCAGCTTAGAAAATGATGGTGAACAGCTTGTACTTGATTAGATTAACAGAAAGAGAATCACAGACAACTGCTTATAGAAGATTTATAAATGAAGAAGTACTGCCAGAGATAAATCTTCTCCTCAATATTTTTCTGGAAGATTATGGGGGAAATAGGGAAGATTGCATTTGTCAAGTACTGGCAAAAGCACACTTTGAGTGATGTAAGTAAAAAAGAAAAGCCTAAATGAAAATTTCATCTGTGCGCTTTGACATAAAGTTCATGCTTTAGTTCTGTAATTCAAGAAAAACAACAAGCTGCAAAAGTTAGATATAACCAGCGATATTTTTTACAGTGATTAAGAAAAAACATAATAAGATGACTTGTGGAAATTAAAATTAAAAACGCCATCTCTCAGCCACACATTACTAGGGGCAATGGTTTGTAAACCATAGGAAGACACCGGAGGCACAGGACAAGACTGCAAGTAAACCAGCTGGAGGAAAAACTTTGTGCTTGCTGATAAGGTTTATAGATGGAAATTAAGGAACAAAGTTTTTGCCAGTTTTAGTGTGTGGTATTTTTGTACTTTTCAATGCCAAACTCTTGTTGTGACACACATAACGACACTGCTTTGGAACACTATTGTACTCACTCACTGCAATTACATGCAATATAATTATATAGATTAGCAAAAAACCCCAAAACCTCTTGAAGCTCTATCAGCCTTTAGAATGTGCTAATTCCTAGTCCATCTAAAGATATATGTTGTTGGCAGAAACAGCATTTTCAACTTGCTCTTTCACAAGTACTTAAAGATATTTTTAAAAAATTAAAAATATGTTTACCTGAATACATTTTGTTATTATATTGACTTAATCCCACTATGACATGAGACATTTTAATTCCAACTCACAAGAAAATACCAAGGAAAG
This sequence comes from Scytalopus superciliaris, assembly GCA_013400415.1. Taxonomy (NCBI): domain Eukaryota; kingdom Metazoa; phylum Chordata; class Aves; order Passeriformes; family Rhinocryptidae; genus Scytalopus; species Scytalopus superciliaris. Next base: position 54,162 of record VXBX01005110.1, read on the forward strand.
AAAATTTGGTGACATGAAGAGATGGTGTTAGTAAAACATTGCTCTTGTATTTCTGCTGCTAGTGTAGCAATTTAGTCCATATGCAGAGAAGAACTCTAAACTATACAGGTGAAGTTCTCACTGGGTATTTTCAATGGCAAGAAGGTGTACATGTGAGGGACTGATTCTGAAGAAGGTTCATTGCACCAAAGAACTCTGCAAATCTAAATGGTCATGAGGACCATAAGAATTCAGCAAAAGACCATCATCACAAACAATGCTTTTACTCCCTGCTGTTTCTCCCATCCAGCAAAACTGGAAGAGACCTAGGAAGATAAAGACTGTCTTTCCATAAAGAGAGTATCAAAGATCAGACATTTTCAGAGACTCCACAGGCTCCAGCCCTCCCTCCTGATGGAAGTGGAACCTTGAGCCCACACTTGTTACCAGAGTTCTATGCTGAGTTCTGATCTGCACTTGTTTACAAACAAATCACAAACTTGGAAATGTTGTTTTGCTTTAAACACACATTTTAAACATGCTTTTAGTAGGTTAAACTATTTTCATTTTAACAGAACACAGGCTGTTTCAACTTAATTGCTTTAGTCTGTTTGTAGAATTATTTGCAAGTCTAATTCTTGTTTGCAGCTTGGAGAAACCTTGCACTGATAAACCAGCTTGATGCCTGTATAAAATGGAATTTAATCCTCTGTAAGGTAATGGAGCACGAAATTTTCCTAAAAATCTTACAAACTTTCCCATAAAATTTCAGCTTTACATAGGATAACTGACTGAGCAGTTTTCTGTTGAAATGCCAACACCTTTACATCATCAAAGAGAACTTAACTGTGTCCTCACTCCTCCATATTTCACGAGGTCACTGCCAGGACCTGTGAAATAAATGCAGGGTAGTACATGGAGTGGTGTTCCTACTCTGTGTATGGGTTCTTAGTGGAGCTGGGCCTTCACAAAAAGAGTGCTTTGGGGAATTGAATCTCATTTACAAAGACGTTTTTCACAGCAGGATCCTTATGGCGGTATCTTAGTGAAACCTGTAGTCATTTTGGCTGCAAGATAAATGAACTTCAATGACTTTACTGAGCAAACAAATTCTGCATGTTTTTTTCAAAGCACAACTCTCACCACTTTGACTTCACATTGTACAGTAGGTTGAAAGAGTGCATATAAACACTATGCAATCCATATCACCTCCTGAGTCATTTAAAAAATTGCACGGTCAGCAGTTCCAAGATCCCACTTTGTGCATAATTAACATAGGTAGAGGTTAATTACAGCAGCCCTTAAAGCTTCATTACAGTCAAGCAGAGGGTAAAACTAACCAGAACACTTTAATTGTTAAAAAAAAAGATATGTTATATAGTCAATGTAATAATCACCATACACAATAGAGTTTATACCTTTTTAAAAACACAATCTGAAATTTCTGATCTACTTTGCAAGCATTACGCGCAGGAAATTTTATAAAATCCGTTGTTAAATCAGGTAGATAGGCTGTAAATACTTATGATCTCTAATAGGAACACAAGAAGCTACACAAATAATGCAAAGGAAGAACAGGTCAATGCTGAACCTTTGTCATCTGAAAAGGAAATGTACCTAAATTTGGTTGTGATGATGCAGCAGTTTTCACTTCACAAATACCTTTCTCTAAAGTGCAATTGCAGTGCTCTTTCTATTAACCACCTTCTTCCCGTGTTCTTCACCCAAAGTTAGAAGAGTTCAAGATGTTACTATTTTTCCCTCTGTAACAAAACTTGGCTCTAAATTTTCCAAGGAATGGAATAACGATAGATAATGCTGTGTTCCTTTTTAAATCCTCTTGAAACTCTCTGTAGATGGAGCAGGTAAATGTTACTCTGGCAAGCCATTGAAATATCTTCAAAATGAATGTAACATTTTATCTCTTCACAGAGAATGGGGAAAAAAGGAGTATGAGATTAAGGAGAAAAAAAAAAAAGTTGAAGGAATCTTTCTTGCAAGTCCTTGAAAGCTGATAAGACTTAGACCAGCTTCTTAGTGCATGTAATTTCTACAAGGTTTTAATTGTAATCTGAAATTTCCAATCAGTCCATAAAATTACCTGGTTTATCTAGATACAGGCCTGCAAGGTGCTGTGCCAAGGATTTGTCACAAAAGAAACTAATTCTGTATTTTTACTGAATGATTTGTTATAATAAAAAGATTAAATTATTACTGTGTTGCAAGATCCTTCCCATGGTCCTTCCAATCTGCTATTGTATCTGTCAATGCCCCTAACCTCAAACACTGCATTTTGAGAATGTTAGTGGATACAGAAAAAATGATCTTGGAATTCTCTAAAGAAAAGGCAAACAACCCCTTAGATGTTCTCAGCCAGATACCAGACTCAAACATTTACCTGTGTATCAGTGAATTTTGGCTTCTGAAGTAATTTAACTAGAGAACAAAAGATCTAAGAAATATCTCTGTGAAATACTGAAACAGATGACTTTGCTGAAGTAAAAATATGAAGTTGGAACGTTCAGCCAACTACTACATAGGTATTATGAAAGAGTACATAAATAACACATTTAATAGCAGTGATAGTTAATTACATGCTTAAAAATTGCATCCTCTCTAGACTGATTTTTAAACTTTCTGTGAAGGTCTTGATAAAGAAAAAAGCTGAATCCTTTCTTTCCCTTATAAACGGCAGTATTTCACTTGAGCCTGAGTAAGCAGGTTAGGCATAGGTATTGCCGAGAGAGCTGGGGAATATTGTTGGTCCCAGTTTTCTGGCTACTTCTTGCTCTTGTAAAAGGTCTGCTTTTTCCTCCCCATATAGGTGCTGTATAACAGAATAAAAGGCATTATCCCATCTTTCCCCCTCTCTCCCCCCACCAGTTCTTGCATTTCACAGGAGGAATTGTTTAGGCTGACATGCAGATTACTGGGAAGCCGTCTTAAGGTTGTACAGAGTTGGAAGAAGTTAAATTTTTGGATGAAGAGGTCTTTCTGTTGGTTGGACAAAGAATACAGGAAAATATTGGTTTATGTGTTAATAAAATCCTGAATAAAAGGAGTAAAACTAATCCCAGTTATTGAAATGAAATATTTTTATTCCAGCCTCAAGGTTACTGAAATAAAATATTTTTCTTCTTGGGGGACAGGCAGAAGAATGCTTAATACTTAACATTAAAAACAAGTGAAGATTACTTTTTCCCCCTCTACAAGAGAAAAAAAAATGAAGCAGTAGAACATTATGGTGTCTCACATTTTCCATTAAGGGAAGCACAATGAGGAATTTCTTCTCCAGTTAACATCTCTTAATGTCCCTTCATTCTTCTAATTTATTGGAGTTTATTTGCAGGAAAAATCAGATTTATTCCACAGCATTTGGAATTTAAGATGTAATTAACAGGCAAAATTGCCACACTGTATAGGGCACAGAAGCAACTAACGCAATTGTTAACAATTGCTAAGAAAATTTCTGAAGTAAGTGAAAGTGTCATCAAGAAAAAAGGATTTGATTTTTACCATATACAATTTGCTATTTGGTTTCTATATTTGCCTTATTAGTTCTATGTTACATTCATATAGCAGATCTACTTCCCTGTCCTTCTGCTTTCTATGTTCATCTCTTAGAAAATATTACAAAACCTTATTTCAAAGAATGACTTTCCTCTGTGATGCTTCTCACTGTCAGTGACACTCAATTTAATTATCACTTGCTAATAAAAGGGAAACCGATAAAAAGTAAAGCAAAAGCACAGTAAAAACTCATACTCCAAAGAAGGTTTTTATAGCAGAAAACAAAGGAAGTAGTAGAGCTCCACCACATTTACTGGAAACTCTAACATTGCTTCTGGCTAAGTGGAAGGAACCCAGATAGCAAGGGGAATAGAGGCAACCTAAAATCTTAAAGTAAATTAGGCAACATAGGATTAGAAGGTAACAAATAATTTCTAATAAAAATGAAGAAGGAACTGTAGCAGTGATAATTTTTTGTAAGGAAATGGAGAACTGTGTGTGTGTATATATATATATATATAAAATTTGTCAAATAGTGTTCAAACACACTTTAACCCTAAATACATTGTGCTACCTGAGGTATTCAAGCACTGAAAAGAGCATGTTGTGGATTTAGGCTTGGATAGTCCCAACCCTTTCAATGGGACTTAAACTCATGCTTGGCTCAGACATCTGCTTGGCTTAGGGCCCTAATGAGTTAGTTAAGCAATTCGTGGTGGCTGCAGTTCAGAAAAGGACAAAAGCAGGTATTAAATCTTCATTTGTTTTTAAAGTTTAAAGAAATTAAAGTCAAACAGTACTTAAAATCCTCAGTAGAGAGCCATGGGAAATGCAAGGTCAATCAGTTATGTGGATGTGCTCGTGTTCCCCTGAGCACCACCCCAGACCTGTGAGGCCCAGAGCTCCAAGAGGCAGCTCCTGCCAAGACTCTGGCAGGCACAGCTGGGGTGTGCCTGCCAGGACAGCCCAGGCACATTTGCTTAGGTGGGCTGCTCACTGGAGCGAGGACATAGGTGGGGAAGGAGTGGAGCATGGAGCACGACACTCCCTAGGGCACAGGAGGCACCTTCGCCAAAGCAAATTTGTAGAAGGCAGATGGACACATGCTAGATGATATGGCATGGAATTTGTGCTCAACTGTCAGCAGTTGCTAACTTACCTAATTTTGGAGTAAGTACATAACTAGCACTGAATTTTATCATCTCTAGCAACTGATTTCTCTCTCCCAGCTACCCCATTCATGTAACTTTTGTTGTTTTCTACTATGTATTTTTTATAATATTGTATTTTTTTAAAACGAGTTAAAAAACACACAAAAGTCAAACTGGTAATAAAATTAAAATTAATCTAAATAGAACTTCATTCTCCAAAATCAGTTTTGTTCCACTGCATTTAGCAGTCTGACATTAAAAAAAGCCCATGGTTTACAATTAAAAAGGAGTTCTAATGGAAATTGAAAAATAACCTAAATTTCTATCAAAAGGGAGGGGAGCAAGCTTCAGATGTGATTTCTTTTTCCCTTTATTTTTATCATTAAATAGCAAAAATTTAATAGTATGGTTTATGGAATGACTGAAGTTACTTGAGACACAAATAATGCATAAAACCCACGCATGACCTATCATGAAGAAAGCAATAACATGATTTTCAGTGCTTATCAGATTGTAGCTGTCTAAATGAGCAATACTTTAATACACTGTGTGATGGATCATGAAATTTGGAAGAAAAGAGAACACACAACTAAAAGTTTTAAAATTTTATAGGAATGCTTGGTGAACAAAAGGCATTTCTAGAATTATAGAATGCACTCAGGATGTAAACCTGGAGAAAACATCCCAGATTATTTGTTTGAACTGACAGGAAAGTCATAGAAATGGATACTCGGCTAACACTGGAGTAATATGGGACTCCTCAGCAATTAATTCTACCTATGTTTCAGGGACTTGGCCAAAAATCTTTTCATTCTTCTCTCTACTAAAAGCATCAGCAGCTGTACTTTGGTGCATGCTCTGAATAGATGTATTAGGGGTAGCCAGCAAATGTCTGTAAAGGCATGGGTAGAAGCAGGGTACAGGGGAAAGAGATGAGATTTTAGGATAGAAAAGGGAAAAGCTATATTGAAAAATATTTACCAAGAAATTAGTGTTGTCACCAAGAGCAAACATTTGGGTGCAGAAACACATGGATTTTCTCATAGCACAGGGACAAGATGCCATCCAGAGGGAGGGGAACACCTCAATCACCAGAGAACAAATTCTGTGACAAGGACTGAAATGGTTCATTCCAGTTTAAACTATGCTAATTTTCTTCTCCTGTCACAGTGTCTGCTGCTTCAGCTCCCCTCTGTCCTAGGTAAGCTGGTAAGATTCCCTCCTTGCCGGAAGACTGTCATGAGACATCCCCCTTACTGGTAACTGGATAGTGTAACACAACCCAAATTTTTTGAACTATAATAATTATCTTGGACCCTCCTATGTATTCTACAGAGCTCATTAAAAATCTTAATTTTCTTTTATGTGAATTTTTCACAGTCTTGTACAACTGCTTGTGTTTTTCACCGGCATAGCTCTACCTGTCCATTGCAGGTGTTTCAAGCCTGATCCAAAATTGCTGATAGTGAGAGAAACATGCTCCTTGAAATCATGGAATTTTGGATCTGGTTCTCTTTCCTGTTCATAATTTTTCTGTTAAAAAATAAATTAAAAAAAATATTAGTGCTTTACTCCTCTTGAAAACAATATTGACCTTTGTTTGGCTTTCCATTCAAAACCTTGCGCCTTGATGAAGTCATGACAGAGGAAGAGCTATTAATTTCCTGGAGGGATCAGCACACATTTTGCAGATGAACCTGATTGTGTAGCAGAAGAAGCCTTGAGTTTTAGATAAACAGCAACATATTCCAGCAAGATGACTTAAAAGCCAATTGTTATATTTTTTCACTTCTTTTTGTTGACAGCCACTGTGGTCTAAACTCATTACTAGACTTGGCTATGGTGTTTGACAGCTCCCATTTACAGGATTCACAGGAACAAAAATTCTTTGTATTTAGCTGCACAAAGTGGAATGTTAATTTCCAGTTTCAGATTTCTTCCTCTCCCCCACAAATTTTTACACACCCTCCAGAATAGGAGTCAAGTGAACTATGAACTCCTTACTCCTGAGAATTAAGTTTTTAGGACTCAGCAGAATAAAACTTAGAGCAAAAAATATGAAACAGCAAGACTATACAGCTCTTTTCTGTGCCTCTTCACAGCCCCTGAGGAGGTCACTGAGATCATACTCTATGGCTTCAGCATCACCTGCCTTCATGTACATTTTATCTAATTTTCCCTCTTCTGTCTTGGTACTTATCATAATTGCCTTGCAATGAGTTTTGACAAGTACTGTGGAGATGGGGAATGCGGGGAGTAGAGTGGGTGCTACAGACCTAAAATCTCAGAGGCTGCCACCGTGAAATACTGAACAAAATAGGAGAGGAAGCCCTTTGTTTTGCAGCAGAGAACCTCAAGCTAGTAGGTAGTTTATCTATTGGTAATTGTTTTGGTTTTACTCCTGGGTTTCTGGATGTTCTCATTTTTCATTCCACATTATTTCTGACCATGGCATTTGATGCACAGTACAGAATTGCTGTTCAGATTTGTCAACTGGAAAAATTTAAGCCATGTGATCTGTGACATCTTCCTGAGGAAACAGCAGAATTAAGTAAATGAAAAGTAATGCAATGTTTTTAATAGTATTTAATTGGTAATTGGATGTTTTAAGAGTAAACAACTGCTAAATAATATTGATGAAAGGTCTGTCAAAAGAATACATTGTCTGACAAGCAACTATGTGGGCAAATATTTCAATTGCTCCAGTCTAGCCAGACACGCTGTGTCTGAGTAATTCCTGAACCTGGTCTTTTAAATTGAGCTGGGCTGGTTTCCAGACAAGAGCAAATCTATTCTCTGGGTTGCACGGCTAAAGACCTCAGTGCAGAGTTACGATCGTTGTTCCGTCTGTAATTTCCCATTCTTTCAAACCCTGACGTTTTGTGTTACAACACTGTTTTTGTTGCTGTTCCTTTAATCCCCCAGATACAGCCAGATTTAGAAAGCAGTGAATTAACTGAACTACAGTGCAAGGGTTTGCTTCATCATTACAGATTATGATTGCAGTTCTCCAAAGTTTCACATGTGGGATACATCTTGGCAGGACTTAGGACTTGCCCTTCAAATATTTGCAGCACTTAGTCACAGGTAATCTTTATGTTTAATTGAAGTTTTCTTAGTCTGCTGACAAAATCAATTAGTTACTATAATCTGTGCATTTAATGAAAAAGAAAGAGTGAAAACTTTCCATAACAACCCATTCCATTTCAGATTTTGTTATGAACAATTATCAATACTACACACTTGGTGTTAGCTGTCTGCACAAAGAGAAGTCCTGCTGATTCAACCTCAGTGGGACCAACACCATCTAATAAGATGACATCAGTAACCTCAAACATCTATTCTCTCTGGAAAATGTACATCCCTAAACCAAAAAAGATTTTCATGATGATCATATAACTGTAGTCAGTGCCATTTTCTTTAAAGAGTTCACACTCATGTTTACAATTATAGCATCTCTGCAGTACTAAGACGAAAACGTTTTGCTTACCTCTCAAGGTTACTAACCACAGATAAACATGAAAACAGAACTCTCTAACCTCACTTTTTATTGTTTTTATCCAGGGAAGGTCAAATACAGTTATTGTTCACCCAATGATACGTGGAAGCTAAAGAAACTCTGCCTTTAAATTTGTCACTGTTACAGAAAATTTATTTCGAACATCTGATTTTGTAAGACATAAACCATTGAGAATGTGATAACAGCCATGTGGTTTGGTTTTTTTCCTTTTAATTCAACATGATACTATTTGAGTAAACACAGAGCTATCTACTACATTTTAAAATACTTCTTAATATTACTGGTAGTATTTTTGGCATTTTTAAAATATAAAATAAATATTAATATAGTAATTTCAGTACACATTTTTGTTGACAAAATTACCAGAACTAGCAAGTAGAAAACAAAAACGTGGACTAAACATGTTCTTGAGCTTAAAGATACATACCTTTCAAAAGTTTTGCAGGACCCAAGTAGCTTCGATTACATTATGAGAAGTGACTTAGATATTTATTTCCTGTATGACACAGACTTTCAGTAAAATTTAATGTACTACGCAAAAATACATGCAAATCTAATACTTCCTTTATCACAGAGATGTAACTCTTTACATTGTAGTAACATGCCAGTAAGACAGCATCCAGCTGGGATGCAAAATAGTCTTTTCTTCTCTTTATTTCTAAGACTAGAATTAATCCCTGCATTAGATACTGACAGAATTTATTTTGGGGATTAAATTTGCTCAAAGTCTTTGTCCATAGGAAATTCAGTTTGTGATACAGACATGACACCAAGTATTATCATAAGCTAATAAAAGGACAGAGATAATAAGGACCAAATCAGTAAAAACCAAATTTCAAAGGTGAATTTCCCTCTGCTTGCAAATTTTCTTTTTTTCTTCCCTTTTCCCTTGTACCCTTTCTGTTCTACTTTTGGATTCAAGCTCATTCCTTCACCATGTTATTTTAACAAGTCGATGAAAACCTGATAACCCCCCTTTGCTAAGGAGGTGGAAGAACTAATTGCTTTTTGTTCACTATCTTGGCTGATGGGTGAGAAACTAAAACCCAATTCATCCAGTAATTGCTACGTTCATGAAAAACAGCATCAAAGCCTTGACGCGTTTTACTGTTGTCTCTTGGGAAGGCTCATGTCTAATTCTTATGCTGATAGGGCTCATAATATAGTCCTCTGACTCTTCTATTTGCTCCTGCAATTACAAGGTTTCTTATTCCATTGTGCATATTCCTCTGAACTAAGATTAGCCTAACTGAGCTTCCTTTGAAAACCTGCCTACCCATCAGATGCATCAGGCCTAATGCATTCTGCAGCCACGCAAAATCAATGAACAGCACAATTTTCTGCTTCCTGCAATGATCAATAGGATTCACATAATGGGTGGAAAATTTTTAATCATGACAGCCCAGCATCTAGCTGGCATAAATCTTCCCTGCATTATAACCTCTCCATTTCCCACTAGTGTAAATCTGCAGGTATTGAATAATATTTATGTAGCAGATACATTATGAAAAGCAATACAATTAGAACTTCACACTTCAGTGATGATAGGTTGAGATCCCAGAGGCCTGTTTCCTAGACAATGTGCTGGCTTCCATATTCCAAAAACAAAATCCTTTTTTTTTTTTTTTTCTCTCCTGACACTATGATTTTTACTGAAACTTTACTTCCCTAGTCAAATCGGACACAGCTCAGAAAAATGTGAATTCAGGTTGACAACAGCTAAGAATAAGTACATTTCAATGAGAAAATAGTCTGCCACCAAGTAAGCAGTTCCTGTCTCATATTGTAGCTTGCATTTCCACCTCTCTTCTGGCTCAACACACGGAGATATAAAAATCTCTCCCTTGGCCACTTCTCTAAAAGTCCAGTAGGGAAGAGGAAAATGCACTGGCACTGTTCTCACTGACAGTGTGACCTGAGGCACACTTGTTTTTTTACTGGCTATAGTCAGCTAACATTTGTATTTGAGAGTGAGAGAAAGGGTTAACTCTCCTCTGCATTTCTTTAATGAGTTTACAAAGACAGAACTGTAATGTTAAAGATTTTCAAGACTGTATTTAAGTCATGTGTGTATTTCTAATTTAGTGTTTTCTCAAGAATAGTACAACGAAGACTCACTGTGAAGCACAGAAAAAACTTTTGTATCTAGAAAATGTTTCTTAATTTTGAACGTCAGGTTTACCCCTGTGTTCAGATATACCAGTGCCTTTTATGCTGTTTGAGTCTAAAAATCTTAGGGTTTGCTATTAACAGGAAAAAAAGAGGAATGTCTGCAGTGCAAGAGCTTAAGAGGATCAAACATCAGCTGAACACCTGCAAGTGCCTAACCCACCCTTCTACCTGATTATGTAACTTGTGAGTCCCACCACCAAATGAGAGCAAGCAAATGACTTGTTACACACTATAGCTATATAAATCTTTACAGTCATGTTCTAGGGAATGGATTTAATTTTCACCATTTGTCCTTATGTTATAATCACAACTTTACACATGGTTTAGTGCCAAGCCATAATTTTTTATCCTTTCCAGAGTGTCACAGGAATATCTTTATGACTCCTTCCACTCAGTGAGTCAGAATAATGATTCCCTGTGCCTTTGATCTTAGTGAAGAGGAGGTTTCACTGGGTACAAACAGAAGTGCCAGCCAAATGTGAACTGCTCAAAACTTACATTGGTAAATAACATTCAAAGGAGTCAAAGCATTGTGTCACTGCTCAAGTCTGACACTTGATTTTGTCATAAAAATGAGAGATTGGCAGAGGACAGCACAGTTTTGGACCATTCTTATAATAATCACAGAAGTACAACTGAGAAAAGCAAAGGGTACATGAAAAGCACTACAATAGTACATTATCACAACTGTAAATGTCAACATATTTGCAGAGGTTTCGAAAGATTCTTTCCTTCTCCCTAATTTTTGCAAGATTTTTCTGAAGGACAAAGTATTAACTTGCAACTTATAGTGAAGACACATGAATGTAATTACTCAATATATATATAGGATTATAGGATGAGCCTATCAAATATCTACAAAGAGTATAAGGCTTTTTTCTTATTATCTTTTAACATTGATATGGGGGGTGGGTGGGAAGAAAGAGACAAACTCAGTGATGGGTTCTGTTGTTACTTCTAAATTCTCACCTAAAATCTAAAAGAATTGAAAAACCTCTGAGACTCTTTAATCACAATGTTGAATCATGACTTTAGTCTTTCCTGTAAGCAAACATACTTCCTGGCCAATAGTATATATTTGAAACTGGTAATTCAGTGTTAGCTGTTGGCAGATAGCACAAGAAAGAACCTGACCAGCCATGGCTCTGGACTGGGCACAGATAGGACTACATGGTCACTGGAATCCATAAGAAATTAAATAGGCAGGGTTTAAAATCAATATAATAAAAGAAAGATTCCTGCAAATTGTACTGACTGCTTGTCAGTAGATAACATTTATACTATGGTGTGTATATATGGTATTTAGTCACTCATCGCCTGTTTTTCTCCAAAAGTCCTTTTCTGTAAGTCAGGGTAACTTTTATCACTAGAAACAAAATATACACAATACTAACAAGAAGAATTACAGCTGACTGCCAGTATAAAGATCTTCCTGACCACTCACTACAGATACTTAGGCTAGGATGGTGGTCAGGTGTTTCAGATGTCATTAAATGATTGATCCTTCTTAATCTTAACCTTTGCAAATGAATGACTCTAGACAGGACCAAGATCATAAAATCTACATATTTGTTGACAATGACAAAAAATTTCTACAATGTTAACTAATAAACTATATAAGAAATGGGCAAGATGAACACCATTCATATTAAAGGTCTTCAGTTCTGCCCATTGTCAATTATTGTGCTATCTAGATATGGCTCTAAATACTAATAGCACTTAGAAAGTTCTGTGTTCTTTTTAACAGTGTCCAATCTCAACTTCATACCCTGTTACTATTTAGCTCACTAAATCATTCATGCATCCATGTACATGCACAAATACATACACAGAAACATATATATAGCTGTCTGGGCTACAGACCTACTAAAAATGATATGTATCTGTGTTCTTCCTGTTTAATCTGCTATGAAATCTTTGTAATACAATAGTTTTCTCTTACCATCAAGAAAAAAAAAAGTAATTGCAATGCTAGTTTAAAATAAGGCTAGATTGATATGTTAAAATACATTGCTAGCATCATTTCTTCCCTCCATGCTGCAAGTAATCAAAATGTTTCACCCTCTTTTATGTTGCACATTAATTGAGGTTCCATCGGTGCTGGAGAGCCACAGTCTAGACAATATAAAACACCACACTGAAATGACAGTGCCTGCTGAAAAGACTTTATGTTCTGGTAGTCCTTTTTGTCATTATAACTAATTATGTAGGACCAAATAAGCCTGCAATATTAACTCAGCACTCAGGGGTTCCTAGAAATGGATGCTCCCTGTGATGCTGTGGATATTAGAAAAGGCAGTTTCACAGTTTTGTTGTCAGCAGGGTCATGTGGTCTATTAAGTACTGTCAAGCAGGAGAAAGGAAGGGGAAAAGAAATGCAAGTTCGGGTGATATAGCTTGGCTCTCACTAGAACTTTCAACTGCTCTTTCATTTTTATTATAATTTGTTCCTAGGTAATGGACAGAAAGAAAATTCATTGTCTATGGTCAGTTAGCTCAATGAGATGTTTACAACCAATTTCAATATAGTGGAGGCAGGGAGAAGTTCTTTTAGGGACTAGAAAATTTCTGGTGAACACTATTCAATATGAATTTCAAAAAAAATATTAGCAGTTAAAAAAAAAACCCCAACAAAAAACCCCAAACATATTTGTGGGGAAAGGGAATATTAAATATTTTCTATTTATATCTTTTCAGATTGCTGTAAGAGTCTTTGTATCCAAATTAAATTGTCTCCCAGGAATCCTAATTTTTTAAAAACAAAAAATCAGGTTCTGGTATCCCAGAAACATTCTTTTCTTTATTGAAAATGTTTTTTGAAGGAAAACTCATTACTGTCAATAACACAAAAACATCTGAGACTATGCTGAGTACTGAGAAATATATAATTGCTTTCTCCTTCTTAGATGTTTTGCCTTTGACAGAAGTTAAGCTGCACTTTCAGTAGTTTCCAAGGAAGTAATGGGTTTCTGTTGCACTGGGATTGTCAGGAGTGTTATTTTGTTACTGGTGATACTTTCTATTAAATGTCAAAAATTATGTTCATTCTCACTGAGCGTGAGATTTACTAATAATCTGAAAGAAAAATCTGTTTCTTGTGATGGCTTATATGTAATGTAACAGCAGTTGTACTTAGTGTTAAATACCCACATTTCCTTGATTATAGTGTTGCCATTTTCACAGTTTCCTTTCCCTGTTCCATTTCAGTAGATGAAGCTAGGCTTTCACTAGCTTTGTGAACTTTTGCAAAGTGAGAAGCTATGAAACAGATCCACAGCTGCATCAGGGTTTCATTTGGTGCACAATACAAAAATATTTACATTTGTAAATTGGATCAGTTTGCCATAGAAGCTACTAAGAGTAAACTAGTACTCTTACTCCATCTTTCCATGGCCATCATTGTGTTGGAAGAGGTCATTTGCTGCCACAAGTGAAAAAAATCTTCTAAATCTACAGTGAGCCCTGCTGACATTGGTAGGCTTCATTTACAGTGATTCAATGCATTTTGAATCAAGCAGGCAATGGAATTTGTTTGAAGTTCAGTTCTGAGACAAGAATACAACAGTAAACACTTTGATTCCTCTGTTCACTACAATTTCATGTCAGACCTACTGTTTATTCAATTCCAACATGGTTTTGGCTCCCTGTTACTTGCATCCATACACCTTTCCCTTGTACATCTGCAATGCCAGCTTATGTTCCCCTTGCTAAGCACACCCCTTTCCTCTGACATCTGCCCTGGCTCAACAAGGCAGTCATAACTAACTGTTTTTAGGAACTCATGGTACTGCTGAGAGGAACACTGTTCCTGTGCCTTGCCTGGCCATTGGAATAAACAAGCAGAGGTTCAGACTGGCAAGCGGAGCCAGGAGATGATTGTACAGCTCTGGCATTTTACATTTTCATACATTAGCAAAGCATCTATAAATAGCTGTTGAGGAACATAAACGCTTTAGTATAATGCGATTCATATTTAATATGGGCAATGACTTCCCTTCCCTTAGGATCGCAATTAAAATGTTTAGACAAAATTAAACTGCTTCTTGGGAAGATACAATGATGCAGAGCACAATATTTAAACAAACTCCCAGTGCCTGACAGAAAATGGTCCTTTGCAATCAAGCTCTAAAAGAGGGGACAACATAGCTGTTTATTATAGCTATGTATGCTGATAAAATATGGGCACTTGAGCACCAATATCACAGAAGCTCATAGAAAAGAAGAATTTCTAGAGAAACTGACATTACTCATTTCTGAAAAACAAATAAGTAGTTGTCTGAGGCAAGTTTGGGACACGTTTTCATTATTAACTAGCATCATGTTATTAGCCAGCTCCAGCTTTGGCAAGACAGATTTTCATGTACAGAGCAGTTTGATAGAAATTGCTGTCTATCTACTCTTTGGAAGAAACAGATTTTAGTCACAGCATTTTCTATCCTTGCAAGATCCCTGGCTCTGTCTGCAAAGCGCTTGTGCAGAGCTCAAGAAGGGAGAAAAGGTAATTGTACAACACTTTTATGAAGCTCCAGTGTTAATCCAGGAGCTAATCAGAGATTGTTTAGCCCTTGGCACAAATAGGAAATTCTCTGGGCAGCTCTCACTTGCTCCCTTTTCCAATCCTCAACAACAGCTTGTTATGGCTAATCCAAATTCAGATAATATTTTAGGAAAACCACTAGGAATTTTTTGCCTGCTTACTATCCCTGCATTTAGGAAGCTTGAGAGTACATTACAACATAGATTTCTTCAGAACCTTTTATTCCAGAAGATGAGTGGCAAGAGATGGTAATGACTAAGAACAAGCACAAAACCCCCAAATCCATCAGATATTCAAGACAAAATTAACTATATTGGATCAACTTAAAAGAACTAGTTCATATTTTCCAAGCCTTGCTTGAAAGCATCTGTTATTTAGTCACAAAAGATATCTACTATTCAATTTTTACTATTTAGTTTTAGCCTTTCTATTCTGATCACTGTAAAGTACACTTTACTGCTAGAAGGATTAAATTTCAACACTTCATTGCTATTACTGGGTTCAAGTGTGCAACAATTCATGATTGTTGAGAACATAATCATGTTAAGGATTTTCATCTCAGAAATTCTTGCCATTCTAGATTCTGAGTTTTGTCTATCCTACTGCCAAGACCTAACGAGCACAGGAAACATACACAGCAAATGGAGATATTTCTCGTTTACCAGAGTATTTTAAACTAAGCACCAGGTTGAAAAACTACAGTCTTTGTACTACAAACAAAGGATTTCAGGAGTTGTTGGCTTCTTTTGTTAACATTGCCATTCTGTCAAAATCTATATTGCCCTGGAGGTACGTATTTAACACCCAATTGAAATGTGTGTTTCTATTAGGCATTTCTGATTCACGTCGTTCCTAATCTTGGCTGCCGTCATTTCATGCTGTGTGCAACCTGTCATTATGTATCTGAGGTTTCTGTCATTATGTATCCTTCTTTAATTACTGTGTATGGCCATGGTGAGATACATTTCCAATGCCAGCTTCTGATTGACTGCCACGTGCACTGATCATGTTGACCTCAGCTAAATTTCTTTTCCAGCCCTTAAGCGTCAGAATGCTCACAACAGTCCGGAGCCTTGGAAGTTCAATAGCATGTGTTTTTACAATTTTGGCTACCTTGGTTCCATTAGAACTAGAGGCTGGTATTTCCCCTCTCGCACATGTCAGCTTCTTTCAGAACTAATCTGACACCACGCTGTGTGGAATGCTGGTGCAGCTTGAAACCTGAGATTAAACAGCTTCACAGCCCATTTGCTTGCAGAGCTATATCGATCTCCCAATCCCCCTCTCCACTCTGCTCTGTGGTGCAATCGGCATTGATAAAATCGGTAGAAACAGAACCTGTGTCAAGCGAGGCTATGTTCAGTCTGGTATGAATATTCAGCTTGTTAGAACTCATCATGATGCTCCACATCTGGTTTATGCTGGCACCATGCCCTTGTGGCCAGAGGGGAACTCCTGCACTGCCATCTAGGAAGGGCTCAAAGTGCTTGATCTAGCACATCAAACCTTCTCATGTTCTTGCATTAAATCTTCAAAAGGGCAGCATTTTAAACTGTGATATTGTGGAGACACTTATCTTTGCTTTGTTTCACAAGCCTTAGATAAATTTCTTTGTTTGAACTGGCCTTTAAAATACCTTTTAGAATATGGCACGATTTTTAATTCTTACAACACAAAACAAAATTAAAAAGGAAAAATCCCAGAAAGATCCAACTGCTTCAGATTTCTTGAGTCACTTAAAAGCCACCAAACTTTCCAGTTTTATATACCAGGAAGAAGAAAATTCTGTAGTATCTATGAAGGTAAAAGGCAACTAAAAAGTATTAAAACTAACATGACAAGAGATTCCTAACTAAAAATACTAAGGAACCATTAAAAATTAAAACCTCAATTTTGAAGTAAATAAATATCCATATAACACACTCACATTTTGTAATATCTTAGGCTTCGTCCAAATGCATAATGCATCCTTTCTTCCTCAAGTTTTTTGTGAAAATAACTTCAAAAAAACCTTAGTAGTCCAGGCAGGCTTCCCCCCACCCCAATTCTGGAAATGTATGCAGATTGTATTACAACCACTTTTGTAAACTTAATCATAAAACACCTTACATTTATTCACATTACATGTGAGTAAATGCATATAAAAATACAACTATTAATTCTAAAGACAAAAACTATTAAAACTACATCACACTTTCATGGTGCATGTACTTTCAAATTATTTTCAAAAATACTTAAAGCATTACACAATTTCAATTTTTCTAAAGTCTTAACAAAAAAGGAAGAATTCTGCATGAATAGTAGTGACAACCAAATTGTGAATCAAAACAAAACAATTACATAGTCAAAGGAACTCCGTGGCTTGTTCATGATACAATTCAGGTGGTCACTGGGTACACAACTTCCTTAAGTCTACTGAGTACCCCTCAAGTTCTGCAACCATCCAAGTTTTGTGGACTAAGATTGAGGGATTTCAGAACACAGATCTGGAATAGCAGGAGCAGAGATAAATTTAAGACCAGAATCATCCCGAGTTGTAGCTGTAACCTGTCTGTTACCACTGTTACCAATTTCATATGAAATGCATGGGCATATGAGCACACATACTACCAGTTATCCCTTCCAAAGCAATCCCTGACATAAACATGCGCTGACACATCAATTCCAGGGCTGTTTCGTGAGGTACAATGTAAATACTGCTGTAGGCTATAAGAATAGGATTTTCTTGGACTACTGTGAATTTTCTCTGAAAACGTATTGTGTAAGCTTTGTGGTAGGAACTTATTTACAACACTCCTAAACATGCTATGAACACAACAGTGCTTTTATTAAAAAAAAAAAAAAAAAAAAACAAAATACAAAATTGTGGTGGATCCACCAGAAACCATGGCTTCCATGATGTTTCTAATTTTTATGGTGCTTTCAAAAAATATAGATGCTCTCCAGTAAATCTTTAAGAAGTGGCAGTAATGATTTTTTTTTAAATTATTGCAAGACAGGTTGAATATTTCTCTAATTAAAGAACAAATGTGGGGTTTTTTTGGAAATCACTAAACCTAAAAATGTATATGGTGCATATATAATTTATTTTTAAAATGTAATTTTTTTATGCTAAATAAGACAAATCAGCTAAATAAGCTAACATGATTTTGTATGCATGCAATATTAAATTAAGCGTGTTACTGCAATGTAATTTATATTTTTTCAAGCAATGTCTGCAGGAAAGAAAGCTATGTCTTGAGAAGTCCCACATTACTTTAGAGACAGCATCTGTCTTTGGCCATCCATGATGACCAAGTGATCTAAACAGACACATTGGTCTTTACAGTCTCCATTCTTAAACAAAAAATATACAGGTGTAGTTTCAAACAGTTTGGATCCTTTGTGAACAGAGAACAACGTGCTACTAAAATCTAAACAGAAGTCACATAAGGTAAAGACATAATTTTTCCAGATTACAGGTAATAACCTTTCCAGTATTACTTCAAAATTTAAGATGTAAGCAATATTTGGTCAGGGGTCTTGCTCAGGCTGAGAGTGACCACAATGCTTCTCAGTCAGAGTTGGGATGCGGGTGTGCTAACACTGCCTGTCCCACTGGTGCATGGATTGCATGAGGCATCACACCATCCACTTTGCTTTAGACAGAAACAGATGCAAAAGAAAAATCAAAACACAGGGCATAGTGAAAGTGAGATGGTTTTGCAAAAGGAGTAAACTGTGGGTGTCAAATGTATTAATATTTCCCAACATTGCTTCTCCAAATTAGCAACTGTGTTTGGTTGCCATAGGGACAGTATGCAATGGGGACTCTGAGAGGTGAAACGCACAATGGGAGGTGAGTTAATGCAGCACCAAAGAGCCTAGAGGTGTCACAATTGTATGGGAGAATCAAAGAAAGGCACGAAATTCCTTGATGAAGACGTGTGCAGTACTATGTCAGTATTGGCAAACAGCTGTGTTAAGACATTTCTCTCAAGCTGGGGGTTACACACCTCACTGTGTCAGGACCAGAGTGCTCAGTGTTTGGAAGACAGCTCACAGTGATGTGTAGCATGACTTAATAGGTGTAGATTGGACAGAAATTAAGGAATAAGTTAAAGAAAGGACTACTGCTAACATAACTTCTAAGAAATATTACACAGCTCTCACAGAAAATACTGGACTAATGTTTTTGAATGAGTCATGACAGTCTGATGAGTAATTAAAGCATGTTTTCTTAACAGCCCCTGGATGTCATAGTGATTCTTAATCGGTGCACATAGTTTGGTGATGAGCAGTCATAGCTGCAAAGAGCATATTATTGTTTTCTGAGGAAGTAGAAATACCTTTTTTCTTCAATCTTATGTTCTTCTGCAAGAGTGACTCTCCTTCCAATAGCTTGATTTCAACAGAAAAGGAACTTGCTTTAGCTTCTTAGGTTCTCCCCTCCCCCCCCCCAAAAAAAAGAAAGCTAAGTCTACTTAATTTGGAATCACTACATCATGGTTTACACTTTTTCTAATGGTCATGTCACACCTTAAAACTATGGGTCTGATTAATTTCTTTACCTGTTGCTTGCAAAAAAAAATTAGGTCACAATTGTCTCTGTCCCTAAAAACCACAATGCTAATCTACATCCTGTGATTCTATCATCTATACCTTGAAGACAGCTGAGGAAACTGAAAAATGTCTTCAGAGGGTCAGCAGAAATATCTCCTAACTTAGAGGAATAATGCAGATGGTCAAACTCTGGGCCCCCACTTCAGCAAACAGTAGTAGCAGTGACAGAATCTATCTGTTCTTATAGTCATGTATCATTTCAAAATTCAAACTGCTTTTGCTGGCTAGAGAGCAAAGAAACAATTCTGGTTCTGGGGAAGTCTGATTCTGTGGAAACATCTGAGCTGAGAGTCAGGAGGTGCTTCTGCTTCCTCCATGCCTGTCCAGAGTCAAACTATGACAGAAGGTACTGTCTAAACCTGTCCCAGCCTCTAGATACTACGGGAATGAAGTAACACTAGACAAGATGTAACATGAGCCATAAATACAGTCCGCTCATAAAACTTTAACAAGTGCAGAATAACACTACCAGAGGAGACTGAAAAAGAAGTTAAACTCTATATAGAAGTAGTAAAAACCTAAAATTGTACCACACAATAAGTTTCTACATATTTACATGATTTGTTTCTAAAGCTCAGAGGTGTTCAAAATCAGACAGAAGAGTCTTTCCAATATGTGCATATTAAGAAATTTAATTATTATTTTTTGATGGCAGGAATTACTTAATTCTATTACTAAAGCATTAATAGTGCTGTTTACTTCTTGTGTAAACATTGGTCTGCTTGTACTAGCCTAGCATTCAGGATAACAGCTTTGAACTCCCAGTGATTGCACTTACTATTACGTCTACTCAAATGCAAAGTCAGAGCTTTCTTCATTGTTTTTCAAAGACTATTTTGTGTCAAATCAAGTAATGCAGATTTATAAGAACAGAATTTTAGTTCACGGAAAAAAAGTACTCAAAATTTCAAAACATATTAAGTGTAATTTTCAGACAGGTGTGATCCTGTGTTTTCTTCACTTTCTTCAGAGAGAAATTTCTCTTTGTTTAAATCAACCTGAAAGTACTTCTATTATTTGGGCATTACACTGGGCACTGCACTTCCCCATCTCTCCTTGAGTTTATAACCTGACCAGCCTTTTGTTTCAGTTGATGAATTTGGAGCAGCGAAGTATAACTTACTTTGACATCCGGCCTTTCTGTAGGCATGCACCACCCCACACAGATTCATCAGACAGACTGTGCATTGATATAAGCAAAGGTGATAATTGATGAGAAATGCTGCAAGTGCTACTCTTATTCCAAGTTCCTACAAAGGGAGTGTGAGAGTGAAAGTTGCATCCAAAACACTTTTGAGCTATGCTCTCTGCAGCAATTCTGGGATCATTTCTGATCAAGTGCACATCTGAGGAAATGGCTTTTTTGTTTGTTTATTTTGGGGGTTTTTCATTTGTTTTGGTTTTGTTACTTTCCCTTCTGGCAGCATCAGGAAAAATTAGTGAGGTTAGACTCACAACAGACCTGTTTTCCTTTTTAACTGGTATACTGCAGATTTTCTAGGAAGAATAGTCCTAAGAGGGAAACATACATGGGAGTGATTTCCTAATTGGGTAAGTAGGATTTAGGCTGGAAAAATAGATGCTTTTTTCCCCATCACTGACTTAGACAAGTCAATTAAGTTATGTGTTCTCTGCAGAGTCAAGAGAGGAAGTTCAAGTCCCATCAACCACACCTGTTCCTTCCACACTATTGACTTCAACTCACCTTCTGTAGCAGGAGTGCAGGGTGGTGAAGAAATATCCCTCCATCACTTGCTACAGTGAAATCTAATGGATTTTTTTCCTCTCTAGGCAAGTTATTAGACACCCTACTATACTGTTGGCAACTTAGACACAAATATATCCAGGTCTTTCTATCCTCAGTCTATGACAACTCAAAAAAAGGAGCCAGGGACAGGTGGCCTAGACTTTTCCCTCCAAAGTCACGTAAGCCAGGACTTTTTTTTCAATGCAGACCTTCCCATTAGTAAAGGAGCAAAAATATTCCCTTCTTGTGAGTCTCTTCCCCACCTGTCATACTCTTTTACAGACCTTAGGTTTTCTAGGTTAACTGCAGCAGGACACTGCTTTTCATACAGATTTTAAGGTTTTATCTAGCATAAATAAAAATTGGAAAGATTAATATACTTTACACTGGAGCAGGGGGCTGAAGGCGGGAAATCCATAACAAAAATATGCAGGAAGAATATGCTTGCTTATTTTATCATTTCCTGAGGGTTGCTACTCTCCTCCCTTCCACTCTATCAGTACATAAATTATGCTTGCGACTGTTACACCCCTTGAATACCAATTCTCCTGCCGCCTTCCTTCTTATGAAGATCATGAGTCAGAGGAACAATAATAGCCACGTTCTTTAGCCGTAATAGCAACATTTAGAGGTATTTGTCTTTTCCGTTTTCTGACAGATCCATTACCAGTTCATTAGCCTTTAGTGGGTAGAGACATTCCGTAAACAAATGAAACTAACTCCATTTAAGAGCTAGTGAGCTAAATACAGCTTTACTGCTTAGCCTGCTAATTATATGGAGTGTTGAGAGTGCACACTGAAACAGATCCATCCTTTTCCTGCAATTTTAAAATGTCTCATCTTAAAATTTCTAAGAGCTAAGACACAAATTAGCTTTCTTTGTCAGAGTTTCAGTGGCCACAAAGATGTGAAACAGAAAACCAGTCCAGGAGAACGTGCTACTCTACCTCACATAAGTCCAGCAAGTATAAGGAATGTGCATTTTAAATTACAAAGATGATTATCTTCCTCTTGCATTATATTCTTCTGTAAAGGTAGCAGACTACTACAAGTATCACAAAAGCATGCTAGCATTAAGGTTAATCTCAATTTTTAAACATAAAAATATTTTTGAAATACAAGCAGAAGGAGTGGCACATGGAAGTCTTGATATGCATGATAAAAGTTATTCCAAAAATAAATGATCTAGCATAAAATAAACAGTTGCCATACCAAGCAACAGGGTACAGTGTTCCTTGTGCCTGTCCACATAGTTCAATCCACACTACATTCATATTCCTATAGAGAAATCAGAAAGCTGATTATCTTCTAATAATCTAGCAGTAACATCTTTAGGGTAGTTACTTATTAAGTAAACTTAGGTTCATTGACACTATAGGACTTCACCTTGGCTAGAATGGGGGTAAAAATGAACTTTGCTTTCTTCAGTGAGTGCACAAGTCAGCAGAAGCACAATCTCCATAATAGAAATGCAATTGGCACACGAAGTTAAGACCTTATTACTGAAGACAGCCACATCCTAATCCTTTTTTGAGCATTTTTTCTTACAAGTACTAAGTTTCGATGCCCCATCTGGACAGTAAGCCGGACTGCTTCTCAGAGTTTTAACAAAAAGATAGATTCCCTTAAGTCATTGAGAGTAACGTAATTCCTATCCAGAGCTCATCTAAGACTTACTCAAAACTAAATAAATGACAAGAAATTGCAAACACTCTTAACATAACTGTCCTGTTTGGGGTAAAGTTGCAGGCAAGAATGATGATTCAACATGAAGAACCTAAGCATTTTCCAAAGACTAAATTATGTTGTTGGTGCAGATGCTGGCTGCACTTTGACAGAGAATGATGTAAATGTCAGAGATACACATTTGGGGAAGATATGTTATTGCAGGGTCCTGTTGTAAAGATGCTTTTAAGAAGCTGTTGTCTCTTTTCCTAATTGATCACAGGAAGTGCATCTGTTGAAGCAGCAGTGAGAGCTGGGATCAATGACAGGCTAGTTTAATGCAGCTCTTAACAACAACGTGCAGAGATTAGGAGGCTGTCAGAAAGATAACACTGGAGATTTATAGATTGTTTTCTGAAGCCATTCTCAGCTCTCATGGGTGTTCTGTTATGTTTCTCTGTGCTTGGATATGTAATATGTACTCCCCTTATAGATCCAAGATGTAGTTCTCATTTATGAAGAAAAGAGCATTGCACCTTTATGTGCTGCTCAACTCATAACACCCTGGGAGAGCAGCAAGGCAGGTGTCTGGAAGCCAGGTCAGTTAAGTAGTTCAAATGGCTCAGGGAAATATGAGTTATAGCTGCAGTTTCTTCTGTCACTTGAGTAGGCAGTAATGGGCCTAATTCAGGTACTGTAACACCACTCAATCGATGGAGCAGCATTATCAACAAATGAGTCCCCTGTGTGCTGAGTAGGGGCTCAGGTGCTGCAGTGTTTGGGTTTGAAGGTCCAGCTCTGAAAGGCAGCTGAGGTCCTTGGAGAAGGGCCCCACTCCATCAGAGGACGAGGAATGCCTCTTTTCTCACATTTGTAGCTTG
The DNA here is from genome assembly GCA_013400415.1 of Scytalopus superciliaris. NCBI lineage: Eukaryota > Metazoa > Chordata > Aves > Passeriformes > Rhinocryptidae > Scytalopus > Scytalopus superciliaris. Next base: position 77,926 of record VXBX01005110.1, read on the forward strand.
GAAAGGGGTCAGATTGAAGTGTGCCAAACAGAAGGGAAAATAAAAGGTGCTCTGCTGACACAAAAAGGGAACAGTACCATTGATTTTCATGGAACGAGGCTAACCTGCACTAGCTGAAGACCCAGTCCCCTTCCCTCTGATTTAATAACCCAACAATTCTGTTAGCATTGCACCAAGCTTTCCCCAGGCTGTTTGACATCTATATAGCTGCCTTTCAGAGAACATTTTTTATTTATGGGATTTGCCAATTGTAACTTTAAGGACATTGCATTTTTTATCTAATATAAATTAGACAAGACTATTCATTGTAATTATTCCTGAAGATCATGTCACTTGTCAGTACTCAGAAAAGTGCAAAGTAAAAATGAATTATCTGAATGGTCACTATTTGAACAAAGGGCACTCTGGTCTAGAGAGAAGAGAAATTCTGGATGTGCAGGGAAAGGTTACTCCCTGAAAGCCACATAAATTGTTAAGAAGAAACCAGTTAAACACTCCTTAAAGGAACATTCGGAAGACTTTTCTGTGACTTTTGCTTTGGTTTTTTTGTTTTTGTTTTTTTTTTTTTGTTTGTTTGTTTGTTTGGGGTTTTTTTAATTGTAAATCAGGAATAAAGAGAACATTAAGGTGGAAGTATTGAACAGTCTCAGCCCACAGATTAATCTACAGTCTTCCAGCTCTGCAGAGGACCTGCCATCATTTTCATAAATAGATGACAAGGACAAAGATGGACAAAGCTAATTAATTTAGTTTCTCATGAGCTTGGTGCAATGTACAAGGTGACTACTTGAAACCAAACCACAGAAGCTCAAGATATATAACAGTTAAAGTGGGTTGATGTGATTCTTGTCTACAGCAAAGCCCTTGGCAGCACCACACTGGCCAGGAGAAAGAAGTTACCTGTTTACCACTGGAACAGAGAGAAAGAAGGGCTCCTTTTTACTGGGTAGGTCTGGAGGTTGTGTTTGTGGCAGGCATGTTATTAGCTTCAGGTCAAAATGTACTTCTTTAGGAAAAAAAATACTTAAAGTGATCTAAGGCAATCAAGAAATGAGGTGGTTGATATTCCACAATTCCTTTAATTACCAGTTTTCATATGTTTCATTATTGCTTTTTTCTTAATGTGCCTCCTATGACAAGTGCAACACTCACCAATTAAAGAACCTGGTAGAACCATTTTAAAAGCCTAAAACAACCTAAGGAAGTGCTTCAAATATCCACATGAAATTGGGAGGCCATTTCAGTTAGAGAATAGAGAAAAAGGGAGAATGAGATATTTAAATAGCACTTTTCCTACTCTTTCTTTAATGAGAAGTTCTGAACTGAGTAGGGGCACCCGAGCTCAAATGCACCTTTAGTGAAACTAGCATTGAGGTTAACTGGGGGAAAGAAGTGAAGCAGTGAGATTCATAACTTCCAGCAAAAAAATCTCATTATGTGGACAATGTGCAGAACAGTCGTTTCCCCATACTGCCATTTGGCTTAGTTTTAAGGCATTCACCTTACAAAGACAACATTCTGATCTGTGAAATGTACAACACTACACAATACTGATAGAACTAAATCTATGAAGATACAGCTTAAAAAACCAATTTTTATGTATCACAATACACTTGAGAGAAGCAGTAACAAAAAAGGGTGAAACCAGCAGCCCTCAGAAAACTGTTCCCATCCTTATACTTGCCAGTATGCCTTCCCCCAGCCACTAGGAGACAATAAAAATGCACACTGAATAGTGAGAAATACAGGGAAATTCTACTGCATGTGTGTGTCATGGTTTAACCCCAGCCAGCAACTCAGCTCTCACTCACACCCTCAGTGAGGCAGGGAAGAGTCAGAGAGTAAAAGTGAGTAAAGATAAAAACTGGGCTGAGAGAAGGACATTTTAACAAATAAAGCAAAAGCCACACACACAAGCAAAACAGAACAAGGCATTAATTCACTGCTTCCCATGGGCCGGCAGGTGTTCAGCCATCTCCAGGAAAGCAGGGCCCCATCACACTCAGTGGTTACTTGGGAAGGTGAAAGCCATCACTCCAACGTCCCCCACTTCCTCTTTCTGCCCCCAGCAATGTGTTCTGAGCATGTTCCTCTGTGGTGTGGAACATCCCTTGGGTTAGTTGGGATCAGCTGTGTCCCCTCCCCAGCTGCCTCACTGGCAAGATGTGGGTGAGAAGCAGAAAAAGCTTTGACTCTGTAAGCATTAGTCAGCAATAAGTAAAACACCCTGTATTGCCACGTTGTTATACACTGTTTCCAGCACAAACCCAAAACACAGCCCCGTACTTGCTACTGTGAAGAAAACGAGCTCAGGCCAAAACCAGCACAGTGTACAGTCACAAAAATGTGTCCAAACACCCAAATGTGTAACACATGCTGAACACTAGTGCCTCACAGCCTACGCACTAACTGAAAAGGACTAAATCAGATGATACACTCAAATATAAAACTAAAAGTACAAATGCATTAGTTAACATCAAACACTGGGCAGATGTTCACTTCTTTCAGATTGTTTAGAGGATGGTACAGAACAGGGAACACGGACCATGAAAAAAACGTGAACAAAAATAAACAAACAAAACCAAACCCAAAACAACGAAACCAACCAAACCCAAAACAACGAAACCAACCAAACCCAAAACAACGAAACCAACCAAACCCAAAACAACGAAACCTGCTTCCTGGTATAAACTGCTGCATTTGAAAAGATGAGTACAATTGAAAAGGGAATACTCAGTAACGCTGAATTTTATAATAAATCCTTGATAAAATCCATGTGGCAGACAGATCTGAAAGAGGTGGAGTTTTTTCCTCAGCCATAGCTATATATTTAAAACAAAGATTAGGGAAGACTGCTCCAGAGCAGTTAGGAAAATGTAGTGGAAAAAGTCTACATCCACAGTGCATTTATATGAATTTGGCATTAAAGAACTCTCCAGGACTAGATAAAAAAAGGAACTGTGACTGTCAGAGTATCTGGCCAGGAAGAGGCCCTTCAGAACTGAATTAAAGCAGCAAGAAGTACTTTGTTGGAAATTTTAATGGGAGATTTCAATATTAAATGCAGTTTTAGTTTAAGACAAAAATATTATTATAAGGGTTACAGAGCTTCAGAAATGCATGAGATCAAATAACCCACAAGAAGTTAAGGTTTGGTTTTCTTATAGTGAATTCAAATTAACAGTAATATTGAGGGGTTGTTAAGGCTCACTGCATGCAATAAAAGAAATAAAATACAGACCTGCGTAAACTGATCTCTGGCTTAGAGTAGTAAGCCTAACCAACACAAAATATATACTTCTAATGCATTAGTTTACTGAAACTGCTTTACTAGTATATACTATCAACAAGTAACTTGATCATACCCATCAAGCAGATTTTAACCGGTGTGTTATATCTATCAATAATGACTCACACTCATCCAAACTTTATAGCCTAGTGTAAAACTACTTTTGTCCTGTAGGCACCAGCAAGACATCTCTTAAAACTTGACCCTTCCCACCAAAGCTAGGTGCAAAATCAGGCCTGTTCCCATCAAAACACTGCTCAAAATAGACCATCAGCTGAGATGTCATTGCCAAAAGAGAAATACATTTGGCCATTTGATGGCAGTGTTAAATTGTGCATTGCAACATCTTAGTTAGGTTCAGGTTTTGCTCTTAGGAGCATACACATCTCTTTCACCTCTCCTTCTAGGGCTTTTGATTCACAACTCAAACCTTTTTTAACATGTATATAGCAGGGGAAAAAAAGGCAAAAAACCTGAAGATTAGGCACAGTATGGATTATTTTTTCTGGAAGAAGGTGTTGAAGGTATTGTTACATAATGTCTGTAGACCTCTTGGTGCTTTGGATGAGTTCAAGTTCCTAGTGAGCATTCTGGATCATTCTATCATACAAAACCAGCAACCCTTCAGTAATTTGTAGTCAGCAAAATCCTTATTAAAAATACAGCAATATTAAAGGAACTTCTTTTCTCCCCATCTCCAACACCTCACATATCAACCTGTAGCAAAAAATCTAGGAGGAGGAAGATTTGCATTTCACTCTTGAACAGCTCCATGATACCAACATCCAGGACTCAGGACCAATTACTAGATCTGAAGACATCATGTAACATAACAAAATATCAATCATTCACTTCTAAACAGTGTCTACTACATTTACAGCTCTAACCACCTGTCAATACATCATTCTGTTGAGGAACTGATTCAGAGGGAACTATTCAGTTGCATATTTTTCTTTTTGATTGTTTTTTGCACATTTACAACAGGCGCAAATTTTTTTTTCTGATTTATTAATTACACAGAATTACAGAGCAATCAATTCACAAAGAGGTTCACATAATAGCCTGCAGCATCTAAGAGAGAAGCTACTGCATTCATAGCTCGTACTTGCACTGATCTTACTCTGCCTGAGGACTCCCAAAATTTTCCCAGTTTGTAGGTGAATGCAGAAGCCCTTGAAGCAGCAGAGACAAGTTTTTTTTCCTAGGCTATCCTTCAGTCATAATTGAACTAAGCAACCAAAACAATTCTACAAACATCCTGAAGGTTAGAAGGTATTCACTTTGGGCAACTTTCTCCAACATTCTCACTTCTCTCTGAAGAAGTGACAGTAAACCCACTCATCTTTATCTATAAAAAGCTAGGAATAGCAAAAACAGATCTCTCTGACTTTTCCGTTTGGACAATGAATAGAGCAAACAAGAAGCTAATGATGCAAAGATATCTCAGAGTGGATTTTCCTTAGCTGGCTTCAAGACCCCGTTCCAGACCCCTCACTCCTCCCTCCCCAGGAAAAACAGGATTAAAAAAGCTCATAAATTAAGATAATAATAGGAAACTTGATTACCAGTTACCATCAAGGCCAAACATATCCAAGTTAAGGAATATTACTTACACTTACTGACGATTAAAATAGAGTTGGATAGCAAAAAAGGAAACACAACTTCCCCCCATGCTTGTCTTTTCAAGCTCACTTCCACTTCCCTTATTCCCACATCCTCTCCCTCCCAAGCAGCACAGGGGCAATGGGGTGAGGGTCAGCACACAATAGTACCTCTCCGTAGCTCCTTTCTCCTCAGGGTCCTCTCCATAAAGCACAGCTCCCTCAGGATAAACCTTCTCTTGCATGAGCTGCTCCCCATGGAACTCAGGTGCCTCAATTTGCTGAGTCACAGAGCCCTCCACAGCCTGTGAGGAAAGTGAGGAAACCTCTACTCCAGCACCTGCTTCTCCTCAGGCCTTAGTGCTCACACTATCTTCTTTTAAATTATTTTTGGCTTCCCCCCCTCACACTAGAGCATGGGCTTTTTGCACTTTTTAAATCAGTGTCCCCTGAGGCACCACACTCAAGGCTGAGAGCTCAGCCATGCCCTGTTGTGAGGTCCCTGGGGCCAGCTGGAAACAGCCACGTGTGGTGGGGACAGCCCCTGTGTCCGCTCACAACCAGAATGTCGTCCTGGACACTCACCACAGATCCATCTCTACAGGTATCAAAATAGGAGCCCCTAAAAGGCCTGCAGTTTGAAGCAGGATCCCTTGAAATAACCCAGGCCAGGGTCAGCAATATTGCACTCAGCTGGTAATAATTAGAGCCCTAATTAAAGGGCAGGCACATGACACAGGTGCTGTGATTTTTCAACATAAACACTTTTTTTGAGAGAAGAAAAGGGCCTGAATTGTCATGGTAGAGTGGGGTATCCTGCTGAAGAGTCCTAATCTGTTAATGACGAAAAAAGGACTTTCTAACTTTGCGTTAATACCTTGTGTTTATTGATTTTATAACTCTTAGTCTACTCACATGGAGCACGGGTAGGGGGAATATAATAATCAGTTTTCTCATTTTGAGTTTTTACTAAAATAAACCTCTGAATCCATCATGTTGCTGAATATTATCTTTATATTTGCTTCTTCCTACTGTCCACCTCCAGGGGGCTATAGAATCCAGCTGGACTGATTTTTCTAGTTAATAGGCTGCCTTCAATTTTAGAGTTTTATTTTCTTCTGGAGAATCAACTATACCCATATAGCACACTGACCTCGAAAAGTTGTGGTGAACATGGGAAGACAATGCAATCATATTAGCACACCCTAAATAATTCAGAGCTCTTTCTGGTAAAATGGTGCTGCAGGACAGTGAAAGTAAAGAACAATTCCCAGGAGATTAGACTTTTTTCCCCCAGTTGCCATCTGTAATTATTTCTAGCAGATAAGTTATTTGCTATGCAAGCTTACCTTCAAAAGCATGTTTGTTAAAAAGAGAAAGGGGAAGAAATCCTTTGTAGGGCCTGCACATGATTAAATGTCTTTAACAAAGCATAATGAATAATAATGACAGAGACCTGCCAGTTGGAATTTTAAGCATTTTGGCTTGTGAATTAGGAGAGCCAGCGATATCAAAATGACTTCATGTAGCAGATAAGTGGATATTTGCTGATGTGGTCTATCAGTGAATATTACAAATGAGTTGGTCCTAGTTTGCATATTTCCACAAATAACATTTCTTCTGTAATTGTAATGTACTTACACTACAGGGAAAACCAATATGGAACTACTGCCTTTATCAATATATTCTGCAGCTCTCTGAGAGAGGAACTGCTATGTCAGTTCTGCTCTTGTATAACCCAAGAAAATTATTGGGGTTTTTTGGTTTTCTTTTTTTAAAAATGACCTTAGTTGGAAGTAGAGAGTCAAAAGCATACATGAGTCCCAGCAAGAAGGATGACTCAAGCAGGAGTATCTGGGTTTCTTTGAGTGATGGGTGGTGATTATTGTATCATGTCCTGTCCTCAAAACCGTATGCAGGAAGGTGGATATTTGCATAAAATTGCATTGAATAAAATACTTTTCGCCCCCATTGTATTGTTATCAGTTATCTGGTAACCAGGATTTCATATATGGTGCACATTAGGCTAATCATTTATTTAAACTACTATATTGTAAACACTGCTTTCTGGCAAATGTCTTTTTGAATGAAAACTTTGTTTCATTACAGAAATTAGTTTGGGGGGAACAGGTTTTTTTCCCTTCTAATGTATTCTTCTATATGCAGATGCCTAGGTTAATACAGCCTTTTAAAATACATAGTTTAATTTTTCTCATTTCATTGACAGAGGTAGGGCAATATAGGTGAAATGAATTTGAGAGAGGGAGAGTTTTCTAAGTTGTAAATTTCATCACTATCAGCTTCAAAATTAAATCAAATAAGAAGTTATACAAGCATTTAGATACACTGCTATAGTAGACAGAAGCTGAGGAGAAGACAATAAATGTCATAGAACCTTAGTTTTCTATACAATTTTCCTCGACAAATATCCTTTTGTTTCCTACATCCTCTTTGTTCAGGGAGGTCCATAGAGAGGAATGGCAAGGCATCTCTCACTTTATCACTCTGACGACATCCGTTAACAATGTCACCTTTTATTTAAACCCAGAGTTTGCTGTAAAAAATCTATTTTTTTGACAATATACTGTGTGGCCAAGGCAATTTTTAACATTTCTTACTCTTGTGTATTGTTTGAAATTGATAGTGCTGAATGTGTTACATTTCTACTATCAGATACTCATCCTGGAAGATAGAAATGTGGTGAAGGCCACTAGCATTTCATTGAAGAAAAAGAACAGAAATCTGATGGCTTTCCATTGAGGGATGGCTACTCCAAGGGAGGTTAAGTAAGCAGAATATATTGGATACTACTTTTTCCCCACTGGAGAAATGTGTACCAAAGTACTTCTGAGCTCTCTATCAGATCACTGTTCTGCTATCAGTGCTATAAACAATTTCAATAGGATGCTGGCTGGAAGAAGTGGAGTGAGAACAGAAAAGAAGAAAAGGAGGAAAACGAGAGGTGATCTTTTAAAGACAGTTGCAATTTTTTTATTATAACCAACAAGCATGCATATTTCTTTTGAATACAAATATTTGGCTCTGTATAGATAACTTGCACTAAAAACAAAGAGCACTGAAGCAACTGGATATGGGCCAAAGTTCTTCTCTGTATTTAAATAAATTAAAGCAGATTCCCTGAATTTAAGCAATAATCCTGTACCAGTGTAGCTTATTTTCTGGTGAGGAAAATCAGTGTTGCTTCAACGTGTACATCAGTTGTTGCAGAAGCCAAATCAATCAGACAGTCAAGGTGGATCTGTCTAGATCTCTGTCTAAAAGTGAACTGCCCAAAGCAGTCTTAAAGCATTGACTCAATAGCCTGGTTTTATTAGCAAATGAACTAGAGCTCCTCTCTTTGTAATCAGAGGACACTTGGCTGCCTGAGGACACAGTGTCCTTCTGTGACTCTCTCATCTCTTGCCTCAGCCTGAAGCCTTTGGCAGGACCCCACTCTGCTTAGCTGCTCTGCACACAAATAGCCATCTCCTGTTCTTCTAGTCATTCGCTTTCCAAAGGAAAAAAACATGCACACTGAGAACAAACCAAGAGAGAACCATCCTTTTCACAACCTGATTAATGTTTCTACAGGCTTCTTAGGAGATAATTACTATTTTATTAAATTCTCACTCTACTAATATCAAAGGTTTCCTAAGTTAAGCACTGGTTCATGCAGTTGGGTATTTATTACATGCCTTTCTTTTTTTAAAAAAAATATATTTTTTTGAGCTGCTTAGGCTTTTTTTAATGGGAAAACTTTTTAAGGCAGAAAAAGGGGGAGAAAAAAAGACTAAACCCCCTGAAATATCTCCTTAAATACCAGTTTAACCCCATATTCTTCCTTTCGGTTTCAGGTCCATCAGTGTATTATAAGGCACCACTATATCTTATGCAAGCCTATGAGAGAGGAAAAAAAAATAGAACTCAAGTCTTAATTTCCATTTTGTCTTGTCACCAGCTTTGTTCTAGGTTAAAGATAAATGCTTTCTGACATTTGGTTACTAAATTCTGTTTTCCATTTGTATTTCTAAGATGTATATCATGTAGCTGGGTCTGAAATATACACTTAATATGAGTAGTGATGAGAATCCTGCAGTACAAAGTGAAATCTTGTTTTTGGTGAGTTGATAGGGTGTCACTGTCTTCCCCTGGATCACGGAGCGACAATGGATGTTTTTTTACAATAGCACTGACAGCTTCATGTAACTGAATTAATTTCAAGTGATGTCAATTTAATTCATTGAAATGAGTGTCTGATAACTGTCTTCAGCCTCCATGTAGAAAACAACATGCATTCCTGCTGCTATATGCAAATGTTAACAACAGCATGTTGAAACACAAGCTCAACAAATCATTTAAGCATTTACGTTAGCCTGCCCCACTGCAGCAGAACACTTAAGCACATGCCTAAAGGTATAGACATGCTCAAGTGCTTTTCTGATTAATGATGAACTGGAGCCCAAGTGTCTAATTTCAAGACTAACATTGTGTCTTATTGCTAGATTGGAAGAATTACTCATTCCAGAACTATCCAGGAAGATTAACATCACATTTCTCTTCCTTTTCTCCATGAATGTTGCTGGTACACAGTGGATGGGCTGGAGGAACTCTGAAATATTGATGCACAATCAGACTTGCTAGTGAATGATGCTCTGAGTTCCTCAAAAGGAAACCAGAAAGACCTGACCCTGCCCCAAAATGAAGGTTGATAAACTGTTACTTCTCCATTTGAATAAATGAATCCTAAAAATCAGTTTTCAGCAAACAAAGGAGAGGAAATTGTTAAAGTGCTTCAACATCCTGTCAAAATGTCACCTATGTGCAGGAATGGTGTGTGTTCCTTTTAAAAAGAGATAAATGAAGAAAACCACATGACAATCAGTCTCAAGCCAACCCCCATCCACCCCCTCACCCCCCTAAAAAAAAACCAAACCAAAAAAACCCAATCACCCAAAAAACTCCACCAAAAATCCCCCCACAAAAAAAACCCAAAAAACCAACCAAACCCAAAAAACCTCTCTCACAACAGGAGAAGAAAACAAAGGATAAGAGCATTGTCCTTATTGAGAATCTTCATTTTCATCTCAATGGTGAAAACAAGGTCAGTGTCTCAGTTCAAAGAAGAATGCAGCCCCTCCATTGCCAAGGCACCAGAGACAATGTCAGACTTAATTGTCAGATTACTGTCTAATCAATGATTTCTCTAATTAGTGACCCACTGAAAATACAGCCAAATCAATGTGTTTATTCCAAGTGCCAGTCCTGATGCTCTAAAAGAGTGAAAATCAGGAAAAAAATTACAGCATTAAGTAACTTGAATCCCCTGCATACCAATTGAAGCTGTCATTTGGCTTGCTTATTTACAGGATTTGAAAGGTTTATTTGACAACAGAAGGGCTAATAAACAGAATCCAAGTCATGTTTAATTACATCAGTTTTATTATCTTAATTAATCAGTCCACTGCACTGCACTCTAATATCACATTGTTGCCTTTTTTATAATAGACTACAAAATACTTCTTTTATTTATCTGGGCCTAATTTTTGGTTCATATCTATTGTGACATTATTTTTGTTCAGTTCACACTCATAGCCATGAGGCCAGTGTATTAAATTTTCAAAAAATTGCTGTTTAGTTGGAGAACAAAAACACCCTGAAAGGTGAATGGAATAACAAAAAGACAAGAGAGTCTGTACTCTAATTAATTTTAGATGAGAAGGGAAAATTAGAAAGGACAATAAAGGATTTAAAGCCCAGAGGTATCTGGACAGGAATTTGGAAAAGATTGTGTAAATTTGGAATTGATGATAAAAGTCCATATACCAGTTCTTGATTACAACCAGATTGTATAAAAAACATGCATGAGTTATGACTTAATCTATGCCAAGAGTAGATAGATATGCAGAGCCCTCCTGATAGCTGAGATGAATGTGGAAGTGGGAAACTGGATAATACTGATCTCAATTTTAATTCACACTTCAAATGCAAACTGTTTTAATTATGTCTAATTGAAATGATTTATTGCCTTAAGTGGCAAGGAAAAAGACCTGCACAGAAATTCAACTTCTTAATCTTTGTGCTGCATGTTGTTCCTGTTCTTCATGTTTATTGTGTTGAACACAGAAATGGGAGGTATGTCCATGTTATACCTTTTTAGATATTCCATATCTAACTTTCTGAGCTGAGTTGAATCATGATATAAAGAGAGAGGAAATAGTTTCCATAGCAGAGACCCAATGACATGAAAAGGTGAACCATTTAAAGGTGAACTGACACCCTTCTTTAAAATAAACACAACACAAGTTCCTAAACTAGGACTAGGTATGTAAGCTTAAAATATGTACAGCTCAAAAATTTTTCTGTTAAATAAAGTTTCCTTATTTAAATGACAAAACTTTATTTTGGGGTTCATTATTTATGTGAATGTAGGGAATGCTGTTGCCATCACCCAAGGATTCTTCCTGTATTTTATAACTAAATATCACCAGGGACATCATTGAAGAAGGGATCTATGGATCCATCATCACAGAGAAATGAACTGGCTGAGAATCTGTCCCAATTACAAGTGTCTTCTCATTGCTCTTGGCAAATGAAACTGAATTTTTATGACAGCTTCAGTGGACAGACAGAGTGGGATACTATGGGTAAGTCAGCCTCTAGCTCAATGGCTGGGACTGACTGAGGTGATGGCTATCAGTGTGAATACAAACAAATAAAATCACTGTTTCCCCTTCCATTGCAGGAGGCTCAGTGCAGTCATACAGGGCTTTTGGGGAACACAGAATTCTTTCGGAATAAAATCAGTATTCAGAAACCACAGAACTAATCTCTGGGGACCAACTTGGACCAAGCCTCAGCTCAAGGCTGGACCTCATTAAATTATATTTTTGAGTGGTCAACAATCACTTTTCTGACTGGCTGTGTGTGTCCCTGGTTGCCCATCACAGCTGCATCAAGTCTTCAGGTCTCAGCAGTGTGGTGGTGCATCTCCAAAAGAGCATTCGAGCTCTCCAAAAGCAAGCGGATCTGCCTTCCTGCCCTCCTCATAACATCATCCCCTGACTGGCTTGGGGAGAAATGACAGCCAGGCCCCCAGGGCTCAGAGGGATTTTATTTCTGGTCTTCAAATGGTATTTGCCCTACTAAGCCCTTTTCAAAGTCAAAAGTTGGTGCTGGCTAAATATATTGAGTATTGAACTTTATTCTATTGGCCTCTTTACATCTGCTTACTAAATAAAAAAATATATAGATTATTTCTGTAAGAATATCCATTGACTTTAGTGTTGATAAATTTGCTGATTGAAATGTTCTTTGAGAGAGGTACTAAAAATATATTAAAGCATTGGAGAAATAGTTTTTCTGTGTATTTTTAATTTTCCATAATATGAATGATTCCTCATTACAGTGCTTTTTAAAAAAAAATCTAAGGAAGAATAATTTTTCTAGTACAATCTGTAAGACTTTTCATAAAGGAACAGAGGTGAAAAAGCAGTTGCAGTAGCTTCGTATGTGGTATGTAATTGACCTGAGGGAAAGCAGCCTGCCAGAAACCTCTCACGAGGACTAACTATCCATATAAATTCCTGTGTTTGAGCTGATGCTTGCAGACAAGCAAAGGCTGATGTCAAAGTTCTGAAGGCCAAATTAAGACGAAGTTCTTCTAGGTTTCTTTGAAGAGCAAGGCATTTTGGACTATCTTTCAGTTCCTGTAACTCCAGTCTCCTTGACAGCCTATTATTTGTTCAGTCATTACATTCTCTTGATTCTTTCTGACAAAGTTATCAAATACCCCACTGGGACCACAGCCAAAAAAGCATTCACTTTTATACAAAGGGCCAAATCCTGATAAAGAATGCACAGCTGGAGTAAATGACCAGTTTGGTCAGAAAATAAAGCTAAATGGAGATTTCTGCTGCACCTTGTCACAGCTGGTGCAAATCCAAGCCATAGGAACTACAGGATATAGGGAGAAATAAAATATACAGCTCAGCAGTGCAGGTTTCTCCCCAGACTAACGCTCCTATACAAATAGCCACAGTAGAGCTTAGATTCATTATACAGAGGTGTGCTTTTATTCTCCCTTTATATGCTCTTTATTGTCTATTCCTCCAGAAGGCAGTATTTCTGTACTTTTATCTTGTTCACAGCTGCAATGGGATCAGCAATTAATCCTTATTCATCAGTGGATGCAGCATAGTCAGTCATTGTATCATTTTTCCCCTTTTTTGTGTGCTTACAATTCATTATTTTTGATATGCTTATTGCTTTTTATTTTATTGTAATTATTGCTCAGCTTTTCACAGTTTTTATTTCAGTGATCTGAGCTCTCTTCTTTTGCATGTTTAAAGCTCCAAGTTCCCAACTGCCCTTCATTCTACATCGTATTCTGGCCTGTTATGGTGTATCAAAACAGATACCCCCAGTGTGCATCCTCTTACCAATTTCTGAAGAATTCAAACTCTTGGAGATGAACATCATGACCTTTGATATCCATCCCATAGCTAGACTAAATGATTATATTTGCCTTTCCATCTCCCTGGTGTCTACAACAGCTACACCAACACACTAAGTACTACACAAGCACATCACATCTTGAGCCATGATTCCATCTTAGTTGAAGCAGAATAATTGTCCCAAAAGTTTACCTCTTTGCTGTAGCACACTTGTATTTCTTAATCAATTGCAGTGCAGTCATTACATAGTTGATCTATAATTGGTTTATTTATCTATATGCATGTATAAGTGCATATACCTATTTGTACATACATGCAAACACACATCTCAGATGAAAGAACAACTGAAAATGGTGAGTCCCTTAAGAGGCAACTCCTGAGAATGAAGGAGGAGAGAGAAGAAAGAAAATGAATACAAGTGTGTAGGAATTTGTTTAGTTTTACTGGAACATTTGGATCCTTGTATTACAAGGTCCCAAAATAGCATAGAAGCATTCCTTATTATTCAGACAAAAGAGGTAGTTTTGGTCAGTGCAAGTACCAAGCTTTCCACCACTGAGACAGAACTCCAAAACTGTCACTTTCTTACTGACAGGGTAAAATTCCTCTGCTGTACATTTTAAGAAATATGATTCACCTTGTAAAAGGCAACAATCTGTCAGCTCTAGGTTCAGGTACCTGCTTATCTCAACTGCTAGTGATTTTCTCCAAGTGCAGGAGTGCAGACAGATAAGGAGGAGTGTCAGCATACTACAAATATACCATCATCCTCTGTTGAGACAGACAAACTAGAACCACATGCTCTTTTAACCTAAAACAAGCATTACATTGGCCATTAGGAAGGTAGGTTTTTAAATTGAAGGATTACTGTTGGTTATTGATTACTTTTTGCACAAGATTATTTAGTGGACTCTAATTTCCTGTAACTAATTCATTTTTTGGGATCCGGAAGTAATTTTGGAATAATGCAAGAGGTGATGTTAACAAATAACGAAGCATCTTCTATCTCTATAAAATCTAATTCTTAAATCAAGACATATGTTTTTCTCTATTTGTCTTTCCTGACACTTCATCCCTAAAGTACTTTACAAAATAAGGTCGTATGGTGACAGAAATAAAATAACAAGGGATAGAGATAAATTGAAATGCAGAATAAATAATGGATGAAATGCGTATTTTTCTTTCTGTGCATTGGAACAAGTTGCTCATGGAAGTGGTAGAGTCACCATCCCTGGAGGTATTTAAAAGACATTTAGATATGACCCTTAGGGACAAGGGTTAGTGGTGGACTTGGGAATGCTGGGTGAATGGCTGTAGTCAATGATTTTAGATGTCTTTTCTGACCCAAAACAAGTCTATGACTCTGTGTTTCAAGGTGCTGTCAAATATTGCAAACTTTTCAGTGAGGTTCCCTTGTCTGTGCCTGGATTTAAGACAGAGGAGGTGCAGTTCATCTCAGAGCACAAGTGTCAGCTGGTATTTTGTCAGCTGTTGCTTTGTTGCACATCAACTGCGGTTCTCCATTGAGTAAGAAACAACAGAAGTGAGCTGTGGGTGTCATAGCTAAGGCAAAAACCAAGACCACAGTACTTTCTACAACCAGCACACATAGTGTCCAGGAAGACCATCCCTCTTTACATATATTGCTTTAAAATGCTCTATGTTCTATTGTATAGGCTAATAGATGTTTTTTCCTGCACCTGCAATTTGGTCTTTATATCTGATGCAGGAACTTTTCCTTGCATACAGTAAATGCTGGGTCCTTTGCACCTGTTCATCAGCTCAGCCCCAGTGGGATATCACAGAACTTGCCAATTTGGAAGGGACCTGCAAGGATCTTCAAGTCATGAGGTACAGGCAGAACCCAACCCTGCTCTACACAGACTTCCTCCTTCCCCTGTCCCTCTACAAAGTGCAATGGACCACGGAGAGCCAAAGGGAGACATTTGTACCTTCTTCACTAGGAATTCTTTGGGAAGCACTTTCTTTGAGAAACAAGCCCCTTGCCTCCAAAGGTGTTTACTGAAATCTGCAGTTTTCTTGGGGAATGCCAACACATAGTTAAGGACCCTGTCAAAGCTGAATTACTTCCGGTCCTTTCAGATCAGACACTCCAGCTCTAGTTCCAAGTGTGTTTCCAGGTGTGGGCTCAGACTTACAGCTTCCAGGCCTTCTGCAAACACAACCTGGCTGCTTCTGTCTTCACATCCCTGAACTCCTGCCTCCCATCACAGCAGAGGAACCCGACTGTTCTCAGTGAGACACCAGATCCCTGTTCCTGCAGGATTCTCTTATAAGCAACATCCAGAACTCCACTGTGCATGGAGCATTTTTCATGCCCACTCTGAACAGTCTTTGGACAGTGAAGCACAACGTGGCTGGCTCTAGTGTCAGCAAACTCCAAATACAGGCAGAGCAAGAAGCAGTGGCAGTTTTGTAGCCATGTCTAAAACAGAGTGGAATGGTACCCTCCCTCTGGTCTTATTTTGTTTGATTTCTCAGAGTGTCTGGTGCAGGGGTTGTGATTCCTGAGTTGTGGGGACCAGAACTGGACACAGTATCCAGGCACTGCCTGGCAGCACTCCCTACAATGGGATGGTCATGTCTGTGTCTCAACCAGTGTGCTGCTTCTTCATTTGTTTTTAAACACACAAAAAACTCACTTAAGCCAGAGTGGAAGCCAGAGTGGTCTCTGGTTCTGCCTTCTTCTTTCCCCTTTATAAGGACGAACGATTACTGTGCTTTCAGGAAACTATTATTGAATAAATTCCATCACTCCTCCAAGCTCCTTTGCCCTCCACAGATGCTTGTCATGCAATCCCTCACAGCTCCGTTTCAGAGCATACTGAGGTTGGCTCTTCCACAATCAGGGACTATGTCCTACTACTGGCCTTCAGTGTGCTCAGCAACATCTTTGACTCCTCCAGGCTGGGAGGAGGCTGGAGCCCATGAAGCTCCAGGGCAGGAGGCAGCCGAGTCCCCTCCCATGGTGACACCAGAGCCCACAAGTCCTCACCTCTGCCACGTGCTGGTTCTCATCATACCAGGGCAATAAGAGTGGGGACAGACTCTGGCACACATGTATCTTCGAAGGCTTGTTTCCTTCTTCCACTGCTAACTACAGAAGAAGTGAATGGAGAGCAGCTGCACATGGATGTCTTCCTATTGGATAGGAAAAGACCTCAGCAGCAACTTCTCCAGGTCCACCTGGGCACAGGCCTCAAAATCCCCAGGGCACAAAGTTTTCTGGCAGCACCCAGCACGTGTGGCTGGGGGTGCAGAGTCTTATGTTGTCAAAGAGTGGCTGGAGCACCTTGGCCAACTGCAGGGAATTGGGGCTGGATATTAGGATGCCATTTGTCAGGAGCACATTCATGATCATAGAGTCATCCTAACCACATCTCTATCTGCATCCTGCAGTAGTTCCACAAGGCTTTCAGTCAGGCTCCACACCCTTTCAGACTGCGTGGAACACAGTGCTGTGCTGTAAAGTCATGAACGGCTGCATCACCACCAACGCTCTGGAGGTACAACACCACACTGCTGTGTGGGGCCCAGAAGCCAAAGGCCTGTCCCACAGGACTCAGGAAGCTGAACAGGGAGGCAGGAGAGCCTGGAGCAGCTGCTCCCAGGGGCTTCTTGGCCAGAGGACAGTCAAAACTAACATGCATTGATGTCTGTGGTCTTGCAGGTGTCTGGTGTGAGGAGCAGCTGGAGCAATTGGTGACAATGCCTGGCATCTGTCGGAAGGCAGAAGCTGTAGCTGCATCTGGAAATTACTTTTTTCATGCAAGTGATTACCAGCAGCACAAAAACACCATCAGCTTCTGAATTTCACAGGACAATTAGACTGTATAGAAGTACTGTCAGTTTTCCTTATGTTCTTCTGACATTTTTTCTTGCAGGGCAAAGTCAATTGGCATGACTTGAGAATATAAAATATTTGGAAGTTTGCTTGCCATCTCAAACTAGCAGTTCATTTGCCTTGACATGGTTCTTGGAAAGTCAATTACAAAAAAGTTTTGGCACTAAACAAAGGCAAAATTTTGTTGGCTTTTGGGTTTGTTTGAGGGTAAGGGCAGTGAGGATGACAAGGATGTGAAATAGCTTGGATTCCAAAGCAGCACAAAGTAAAAGGCATGGGTAACACTAAAGGCTAGCTAGGAATTAATGCCATATCAAAGCTAAAAGTCAGCTTGAATTTTACAGCAGACCAGAGATCTCAGTTATCAACTTGTTAGAACTGCACAGAATTAAACTTACTATGTTTGGCATTTAATACTAGATCTGAGATAGACACTGACTCACAGATTCACATAATATGCCTAGTTGGAAGGGACCCACAAGGATGATCAAGTCCAGCTTCTAGTCCTGCACAAGATCATCCCCAAGAGTCACACCATGGGCCTGAGAGTATCATCCCAATGCTCCTTGAACTCTGTCAGACTTGGTTCTGTGACCACTTCCCTGGGCAGCCTTTTCCAGTGCCCAACCATTCTCTGGGGGAAGAACCTTTTTCTAATATCCAGCCTAAACCTTCCCTGACACAACTTCAGGCCATTCCGTCAGGTCCTGTCACTGGTCACCACAGAGAAGAGACCAGTGCCTGCCCCTCCTGCTCCCCTCACAAAGAAGTTGTAACTGCAGTGAGATGTCCCCTCAGTCTCCTCTTCTCCAGGCTGAATGGACCAAGTGCCCTCAGCTGCTCCTCATACGGCTTCCCCTCATGGTGCTTCGCCATCTTCATTGCCCTCCTTTGAACACTCTCTAAGAGCTTAATATCTTTCTTATACTGTGGTGCCTAAAACTGCACACAATATTCCAGGTGAGGTCACCCCAGTGCAGAGTAGAGCAAGACAATCCCCTCCCTTGCCTGGCTGGTGATGCTGTGCCTGATGCCGCCCAGGACATGGTTGGTCCTCCTGGCTGCCAGGGCACTGCTGACTCAAATCCAACTTGCCATAGATCAGGACCCCCCAGGTCCCTGTCATGGCACTGCTTTCCAGCATCTCATTCCACAGTCTGTTCATACATCTGGGGCTGCCCCATTCCAGGTGCAGAATCTGGCTCTTTCCCTTGTTGAACTTCATATGGTTGATGAGAGCACTGGGCCTAAGATGGAGCTCTGCAGAACTCCACTAGTGACCAGTCACCAGTCTGATGTTACCCCATTCACTATTACCCTCTGTGCTCAACCTGTGAGCCAATTGCTCAGTCCCCACATGATGTGTTTATCCAGCTGGGTGCTGGACATTTTGTACAGAAGGATCCTGTGAGACACAGTATGGAAAGCTTTCATGAAATCTAAAGAGATTACATCAACTGACTTCCTTTTATCAGCTGGGCAGGTTACCTTGTCATAAAAGGAAATCGAGTTGGATAAGAAGGACTTTCCTTTTCATGAAGCTGTGCTGGCTGTGACCAACGACTTCATTAACTTTCAGGTGTTTTTCAGTACTTTCCAGAACAATTTTCTCTGTAACATTACCAGGCACTGAAGTGAGACTGACAGACCTGTGGTTTTTGGGGTCCTCCTTCTTGCTCTTCTTGAAAATCAGGACAATGTTAGCCAGCTTCCAGTTAGCTGGGATGTCTCTGGATTCCCAAGACAACTTAAAAATTATTGAAAGTGGTTTTTGTGATGACATCAGCAGCTCTGAGGATTCTGGGATGAATCCCATCAGACCCCATAGATTTTTAAGGATTCAGATGGAGCAGCAGATCTCACACAAGTTCAGGGTCAACTGGTCATTCTCGCAGTCAAGGTCCTGCAGCTCAGAGCACTGGATCCCCTTGGTCCATCATCCATGCTGAAGACAGAGACAAAGGAAGCATTAAACATCTCTTGCCTTGTCTCTGTCCCTGTTTCGGAGGTGACCATCCTCATCCTGTAATTGGTCAATGATATTTCTATACTGTCTATGGCCATTAATGTATTTGAAAACACTCTTCTTATTGTCCCCTGCATTTCTGCCCAGCTTCAACTCCGCTTGGGTTTTGTCATTGTCCACATTGCTCCTCTCCTATTATGATTTACTGAGTACAAAATAATCCTTTAATTTTCATTTCTCCAAGCAGAGTTGTCATTGTGTGCTACCAACAACTGCAGAGTTGAACAATGCACATACAGAAGGGGAAATTTTCACTTATCTCTTCATATACTTTACACCAAGGAATATTTTAAGATATCTGAAGGATGTTGGTGGTTCTGTAATATAAAGCTGTACAATTGCTACACAAAAAGCTGTTCAAAATACCTGTCTAAGCATAAAGCATTGCAGTAATCTTTAATTAGCCCTATCCAAATTAGACCAATAAGAATTCATTTAAAAACTTACCAAACCAGAACTGTACTCTAAGGAAAATTTAAAAAATCAAGTACACAAGGCCAGTATGAACACGTTCTTCAATATCACTCAAGATAATTTTAGAAAACCAAGTCTTAAGTGGGTTACAAATAATCATTTTGAGAAAGTGTTTCTATATAAGAGGAGATTTCAAGGCAGCAGAGCACAGCTTGTAATTCCTCCCTGCTATCACACCGCTACTAAGAGAATGTACAGTAGACAGTGTCCACTGGGAAGGTGATCACAATACAGGATACACAGGCCAGCTTCCATGAAACCACTGAATAGCATGCTGGAAATGGGAGAAGTAAATGAAGGCATGTACTACCCTTTAAAACACCACTCTTTTTCCATGGTTGTCTTACCAGCATAACACAAATGGGAATACAAATCATGTTTGCTTCTAAAATCCACTCTCAGCTGGAAGATTAACACAGCAGTGCTCCGACACGGAGAATGTTCCTCAAACTGACACTGCAGCACAATGTATCATACCCCTCCCAACTGGTCTTTGCTACTGCTCTAACCATTAAATTCCTCTCCAATAACTGCAGAGGCAACCAAGAAAGCTAAAAGACTGCTAAGACTTCTTGTTTCTTGTAGATCCTGGTCCAGTGTATTGAAAAGAATCAAGACATGACAGGCCTCAAAGTGTAGGGTTGTCCAGCTTTGAAAAGGAAGAGGGTGGTAAGAACTAACTTTGCAAATCATGGTTTGCATCACTCTGCCACACCATCATACCTTAAAATAAGCCATCCCCACGCTGACATGTCTGCATGTGCCCTCTGCAAATTCAAGCAAATGCTGTTTAAAAGTGGTGTTGATTCAAGAGAAAGCCTGAAGTTCCCTTGAAAGGACAGCAGAGGACCTGATGTTATTTATAGCACTTAGCTGGCATGTGTCTGCAACTTCCCACAAATCAAGAAAGGGCAAACCCTCTGCACGATTGGTAGCATACTAGAGAAAGACCTGGGGGAGCAGTTAAGGCACAGAACTCAATGCCCTTTTGCTTCATGCACATTGCCAGACTCTTCAAGGCCATCTGGGAGTGACCAATCAAGGCAGGCAGTTCATCACTCTACAGCGGCCCTTGTGCATGCAACATCTAAAAGCCGGGCAAGGGGGAAAGCCCCAAGAGGGTGTGCTCAGAAAGCTGTTGGTAAAATCACCTGTAACTTCTCTGGGGCCTAGGGATTCATTTGCAGACAACAAAATAGCAGCTACTAGGAATGCTAATTTTTTTCCTTTCTGTAGGTTTTGCAGTTGCAGGCACAGACACACAGGGCAATTTGTAAGGATACCATTTAGTGTAACCCTACCAGGTTTTCTTGTCAGCCAAGAACAACTTCAGCTTTTTCAGTCTTTTGCTTAAGACCATCCATCTTTTGGATTCACAGCTTCAGACTGAAGTTTGCCAAGAGCATACAGCGGCAGGACAAGGGGGAATGGCATAAAACACCTTGGCCTTGTCTCTGTTCCTGTTTCAGAGATGCTGCTGATATTTCTATGCTGCCTATTGCTGTTAATGTATTTGAAAAAACTCTTTTTATTGTCCCCAACTTTTCTGCCCAGCTTCAACTCCAGTTGAGATTTGGTTACACAGATTTTTCTCCCTACAATGGTAAGGAGCATCTTTGAATTCTTCCCATGTTACTGGACCTTCTGACACTGGGATTATACTTTCCTTATTTTGCCTTATTTCCAAGAGAAGATCCCTGCCCAGCCAAACTGGCCTTCTGCCTCACCTGCTTTACTTCTGACATTGGGGAATTGCTGCCCCTGTGCCCTTAGGAGGTGATGTTTGAAAAGTGACCAGCACTGGTGGACTCCAACACCTGCAAAAACATTTTTGCAGAGGCCCTTACTTACTAATTCCCTTAGCAGCCTGAAGTCTGCTCTTTCATGTCTAGAGTTGAGGTTTTGCTGGCACTTTTCCTCCTGTCAACAGAGATTTTAAACTTGATCACTTCGTGGTTGCTGTGGCCAAGATGGCCACCAATCTCCTCTGGGCTCATGAGATCCATTCTGGTGACAAGCAGCAAGCAGATCAAGGAAAACAGCTTTCTGAGTTGATTTCCTTAGGACTTGTTCCATAAAGTATGATCCTGATTTTTTAGGCCAGGGTTCTACCAGTTGTATGATGCTCCCAGTTAATTTCTAGCACGTTGAAATCCCCTATAAGGACAAGGGCAGTTGACTTGGAAGTGGCCCTTAGTTTCTCAAGGAAAGATTCATCAGCATCCTGGCTGAGAGGTCTATAGCACATTCCCACAACGACATCCATGTTATGTGCCCCTTGATTCTCACCCAGAGGATCTCAACTGTGCCAGTTCCAACTGTGAACTCCATATATTATACACCTTCTATGACATACAGTGCCACCCCTTGGCCCTTTCTGCCCCACCTATCCCTCCTGAAGAGTCTATAACCATCCAACAGGACATTCCAGTCACAAGACTCATCCCACCACATTTCACTTACGCCATTTCTGTGACTGGGCCAATGCTTCAAGCTCCTCTAGTTTGTTCCTCATGCTGTGTGCATTGGTGTAGAAGCATTTCAGGTTTGGTACATTGTAGCCAACACCTGGTGAGGCAGATTGAGGGATCCCCTGTGTTCTTGGCACACCATCTTGTTGCTCATCAGTGGCAAGTCTGGTTTTGTCATTTTCCCCCTTCCAAGCTAGTTTAAAGCTCTGTCAACGAGCCCCACTAGCTTCTGTGTTAGAACTTTTTCCCCTTTGAGAAAAGTACATCATGTCAGGTGTCAGTACACCAGGTATTAAATAGATCATCAGAAAACCCCAAATTTTTCCAATTACACCAACCTCAGAACTACTCACCGACCTGATGGATCTGTCTATTCCTACCAAAATTATTCCTTACTACTGGAAGAATTGAAGAAAATGCTACCTGTGCTCCCGATCCCTCTACCATTTGTCCCAGGGCCCTGAGGTATTTTTTGATTGCCCTCAAACTTCAGTATGTAATTTCATGCTGCCAGTTTGAACAACCAACAGTGGATAGTAACCAGAGAGCCTGATTAAACTGAGTTTTCCAAAAGTGTCTCTTATCCAAGCTCCTGAGAGACAGGAAACCTCCCTGTGAATTGGGTCCACCCTGCATATCAGGCCCTTCACTCCCCTTAGAATGGAGTCTCCTATTACAACTACCCTTCATTTCCTCTTGACAAAGAAGGTCTTGATGCAGTGTACAGGTGATGTTGCTTTAAGAAACCCCACTACCTGAGATAGACCTTCACCCAACTCATCAGTTGTCTGGCCTTCAGGTTCCAGAGCCTCATACCTGTTGTAGGAGGTTCCAGCCCTACCTGTCAAATTCTGAGGAGGAGAAACTTTCATCATGTTATGAGCAGTTCCAGTATATGTTCAGGATATGTTCAGGCAACTTCTAGGTTCTTCCTGCCACTGGCAAATCTCACCTTGAATCAAGCTAAGCCTTTTCTCTAGGCCCTTTGCCTTTTCAAAGTGAAGATTTTCAGTCAAGAGTTCAGTAGCAAAGTAAGAACAAGAAACGATCAAAAGAAGGAATGCAAAAACATTGGCTGTTTATGATTCCCTTTTCCAAGTGCCCCTTTCTGGCACTCTGTCATGTTTATGTGCTGGGGAATAAAATGCCCTGGCCTTCTCTGTATAAAATCAGCTATTTCATGTTTTCTAGGTCAATTCACATATCTTTATTGATTATATCTGTGTCTCTTTAACAATTTCCCTATTTGCAGAAATCAAAGTGTAACATGAAAATAGCAGTCATCGTTTTAAGTAAAGTATTTCCAAAGAAAAAGGTACATGCTGTTCCATTTATTGAAGATTTATTTTTAATGCAGATCATTGGTATTTATTTGAATTAGACTGATGTGGCAAAAATCTAAGCAAAATATGAAATATGATAACTATTATAGTCCTTATTAATATTTCATATTTTAATGTGTAGCTACAGTCACACATAAAAATATAACTCTCTCATTCAGCTCTCACAGCTTGTATTATTTTTATAAAAACTAGATTCCTATTATATTTGCTGGTTTTAATCAGTAATGTGATTTCCTTCTCTGTGCTAGGCAGTTTGTGAAAAATTAGGCATTTCCTGAGGAACTCTCTGCTATAATGTTTTAGAATCAAAGTAATGTTTTAAAATCAAAGCCCCTTACTTAGTTTCATAGAGAATGATCACTCAAACTTATTCACAGAAATAGTGTGGTAAAAGTCTGTCTTTATATAAGACAGTGTCGGTGAGATATTACTTTTCCACATCAATTCCATATTTTAATGTTAACATTTGAACTGAAAGGTATCAAATTGTGTGTAGTAAGAAAAACAAGCAAAGGCACCTATAGGAAGAATGTACTTTGAGGCAAAGATTTTCTTAAAGACTAAATTGAAATTCTTTCTCCTGAACATTGCTGAAGTGATGTTGTATCATTAAAATCAAAAGCAGAACTATATTATTTTGTGACCTTTAAGCACATGTCAAACTCCTACTCAGGGAATGTCTGTTAAAAATATGCTGTGGGCAAGCAGAAGACAGTATTGAATACTGCAAAATGAAATATAATTTTAGAAAATATGTTAAAATACTTGATTAAAATGTCTGCAAATATTTGTCTCACGGGTCATAAGTACAGGTGTATCCACCTTCAAGAGAAGGTTCCTCCATCAGAACTGGAATCCAGGCAAAAGCAAGAGGTGTTACCTGTACCCCTGGGGCTGTACCGGGGCTACCAAGGAGGTGACGTCCATCCTCACTTTCCCACAGGGAGCTGCTTTTACTCTGATGTGCTTTTGTTTGCAACAGCTGCTAAGAAATGAAAGGACATAATGAGGAGTGATGTTACAGTGTCCATTTATGAAGCTGAATTTGTCTGAGTTCTGTTTTTACTCTGAGGACACTTGTTGGCCTCCACAGCAAATTTGTGTGGCAAAGAAGTACAGAAGTTTGCTATCTTCCCTTATGTGTTTTGAAATGATTTCTGATTTTGGTCTGATTGCCCTCAAATTCTCAGACTGTGGGACTGTCAAAAACACATAATTTGAAAGCACCTATCCACCATATTCATTATTTTTTTATATATGCCCCAACTCAAAACTGTTTGGTTTATACAGTTCAAAGTTGAAGAAAACAAAACCAATTTTTATTAGGATTTTGAATGATTTAATGAAAGGTAAGAAGGGGTTTTTGCTTTGCTGTTTCCTTTTTATAAAAAAAAAATTACTTTCCCTTTCTTATGCTAATTTTGAAAATAGAAAAAAATTGAAGCTGGCTAAAAGAACTTAAATTGCAAAGGAGAGGAACCTCTACAAAAGATATTTGTGTACAGTGACAGCAAAGGAAGGATATGTGTGTGAGTGTCATACCATATTTATTGGATATTGAAGCAAATATTTCTGGTTGCAGAAACCACAAATAAAAGAAATGAGATGTAGTTTGGATAGCAACCAAGGACCCAGAATTGTGAGGACCACAGGTTATAAGCAGCTCTGACACCATTACTGTCTTCACAAACAGGACATAAATCAAGATGTATTTGGATGACAACATTTTCTGCAAAGCAGTACTTTTAATAACCACTCCATAGTAATTTGAGATTATCGTATTACTGCATGGAATACAAAGAGGTAAAATCATCACTCTCTGAAGATTAAAAAAAGTGGAATACTATGCTAGTTTGGGTTAATTTTTCCTCTTCGCTAAATATTACTATTCCTGTTAAGTTTGTTTCTGGCAGATGTAAAGTAGCTCACTCATATAACTACTGTGTTTCTAAGAGAGGTCTACATATACCCAGTAATTTTGAAAATCTAGTCTTAATCATGAAATTTATGAATTTACAAATTTAGTAGTGACCAGCTTTGAGACTGTCTTCTGCCAGTAATGGAGAGAACAATACAGACTGTATTTATTAAGTGGAAAAATAGTGTGCACATGGAAGTTTCCCAAAGAACAAAATCAGTATTTGCCAACTGTTTTGTTTCAGATGTTAGATGTTTCCTGAGGACAACATGAAAACTTGGTAATAGATGATCACTTTAGTGACTGCTGGCAAATGAAAGCATTTTGTGGCAACTGCTAAAGCTGCTCCAATACACTTTAATCTCTGACCTGAAATACAGCTGGTACTTCAGAGCAAACAAAAGAGGCTTATGGAGAACCAAGGATCAAATTTCTTGCTGTTCTGCATCTTGTATCTTCATTTACCATTGTGAGAAGAGAAATAAATCAGCTGCTTTTCAGAGCTGATTGTACTATATACCCACTTTACAAAAGGATGAAGGATGATGCAGGTAGGAAGACAATGGGGACTATGTCCACAGGGATTTATGTTTTCACTGTTAGGCATTTTAGTTTTTGGGCTCTCATGATTTTCCCTTTGGACAGAATGATACTTAGGGAAGACAGTTTATGCTCAGTGTAAGAGAAACGGATACATTATTTACCAATTCTGTTTTGGCATGTGCTGATTCTTGTTTGCAAAAATATGCCGTATACTGAGAAACTAAATAATTTAGGATGGCTATCCTGTTACCGTATACACTTATAATATACAAAATAGGAAAACTGTTTGCTGCCTTTGTCAGTAAAAATCAGTAAATGAGATTTTCAGTGATGTATAAGGACAATGTGGCAGAAAACCAAGAGTTATGAACACTGATGTAACAAAGTTTTGCAATGTATATCATATGATAGTCAGTAGATTAATAGATAAGTAATACTACTGACACTACTGAACCCTTATCCTGAATTTTCCAAAAGTCCTATATGGGAATGTATATCTTAGGTGTTTATGGGAGAAAAAAAAAAATCTATGTTAGCTATACCATTTTTGGTTTTCATAGCAAATGACAGAATGCTCAAACTCCCAATATTGCTTATATGTTAGCTGCTAGAAATCCAGATTATCATTTCAACAGCTGCAAATACAAGTTATTAAATGTCACCCCTGCACTGGTACACAAAACAAAATGTGACAGACACATAAATGTCAAACTGAATTTGTGCAGTCTATTGGTAATCTGGTTTGAGGTGTAGTGGTGTGCTCCTCTTGCAGCTGCCAGTCACTGTAAGCTAGATTGTAAAACACTAGCATTGAAATCTATTCTACATTTCAGGGGGTTGTTGTGGTTCACAATATTTATGTTTCAACAAACTCAGTGCCTTTTTACACCAAGAGGATTTCTAGTTCCTGTAAGATGAGCCCAATTTCCAAAATCGTGCTCAGAAGTTCATAAAATCCTATTGACCATGCAGTGTTGCTCTCCTCTCCTGGGCTAGTTTGTTTGGCATCTTCAGGTGTGCCCAGAGAGTGTCCTCAAGCAGGAATGCAAAAGGACAAAGCTACTGCTGGCAGGCCAACACACCCAGAAGACAGCCAGGCTCTAACCAGCTGGTTGGGCTGAACACCAGTGTTGCCACCATCCCTCTTCCTTCAACACCAACATGACAGATACATCAGAAGCCCAACCAATGGACCTCTCTCTCAACCTGGTGATCCTGGCAGATCTTGACTCTCTACTACTCTTGGTTTTTAGGGTTATACATCTTTCCATGTATTCTTTCTCTTGAATGCTTGAACAACCAATAATCCCATCTCAAAAACATACATCTTCTCCTAATTTTACCATTTTTATTTCTCAGTGAGCTTTGCTGCAGCTCTGTCACAACCTAGAGGTTTCTGTATGCACCTTTGCCAAGCTCCTGGCTGTATGAGAGAGTGTGGTGGGGCTGGACAAACAGGAAGCTGTGCCCTGGGAGCAGGGCACTTATTTCAGAAGGGAAGAAAGAGCTGCCACAGTTCAGGTTGTTGTTGGATGACATTCAGATACTGCAAAGAGCTCCTTCACAAGATCAGCTTCAAAGGTTAGCATTGCAGAGGCAATTCAAGTGCATCACTTTTTCTCATGTCCAGCTGAATGTTAATACAGTCATTCCTAGACTTAAGATTTCCAAGTTAATGGTTGACCCTCATGCTTTAACATTGGACTAGGAGAAGGGAAAATTTTTAACCAGAAAAAATGTTTTCATTGTTGGATGAAGAGACTACAGCAGGAGGAATAGCAGCAGAACTATGAAAATCTGTAACGCCAGTAGATCTGTATGTTGGTCATATTGCATCACACTTTTCTGGAAGCTGTATTTTGGTATGGAAAATTTAAAGGGTTTTAAATTATCATATATATTGTTAAATATGTTAAAAAATTGAAACATATATCTACAATAAAAGATAAGCATGCTTAGTTTACCTAATAAATGAAACAATGTGAATCAGCCTGACAACAGTCCTTGATTATTTTTTTTCTTCATAAAATTTTGTCTTCAATCATATTGCAAAAATGCTACATTTGTTTTCCCTACAAATGAAAGCAGTCTAGACCTTTGAGAGGGCTGGTACAGCTTTCCTCCCCATAACCACTATTTGCATTCTGTACTGCAGTGGGGATTTCTAAACAGAATGGGAAGCAAAGTTCGAGGGAAAATTCAAATGTGGATGATATTGTTATTCTCAAGTCACTGAGAAAACATTCAAATAGTAGTTTACTTAAATGAACTATTTGGTTGCAATGTTTGAACTACATCACCTCTTTATCATGCTCAGTGGCTGTAGTATTCATGTGGTAATGTTTCCTTAATCGTCTGCTTCAAGATAACAAATATTCCAATTTGCAGTGTGAAATGGAAATAAAATAAAACTTAAAATAGGTAATTTTGAAGTCATAATTGTCAAACTGAAAAATGTCTGACATATTTGTTGGGTAACAGGAAAGAGGGAAAGAGGGTACAGATATCTTGCAAAGCAGAAAAGATAATGAATAGTGAAACATTGTGATGATTGTCACTCAAATAGTTTTCAATATTGAGATTCAGCATGTGTGTTCCTAGCAACAGATGCTCTCAAAGCCCGTGTCATGAATGACCTTTAAGCACAATATTTGTTGCAAAGAACCACAGTATTAACTGCCTCTTCACAGATTCAGATATACCACATAATGCTTTTGCTCTGCAGAACAATGAGATTCCAGGTTCAAATCTTCCCCTCTTGTTTTCCCCTCCAAGGACTGTAAGAAAACATACAGGCTGTAGCAAGAGAAAAGGTTTGCTGCTGTAGTGGAATACAAGCACTAATGTTGGTCCCATTATCTGGAGAAAAAAAGGCTATGCAAAACATGGGCACCCATGTAGCAGGTATGTCTTTGAAAGATTTTTTGACATTGGTATCATTCAGTCATTTAAGTAGGAGCAAAAAGGGCTTCTGTTTAACCCTTCAAGCTAAAAATTCTTTCCTGCTGCAACAACACCAACATAATGAGTGAAAAATACAACAGATATAATAGAAAACTTATTTTTCTCTGCCAAACAACCAGCTAGAAAAAAAGCCTCTTGGTCCTCATCCTTTCCATCCCCACATACTCTCTTCCTTCTTAGAGAGAGTAAGGTGCTAGAAAATAAGGAGAAATCACATCAAATTCAAAGCCCGGTCCTGAGTTTCTGGCTCCCACAACACTATTGCAGGATAAAAGGAGGCCCAAACATCCTTAATTTTCTGATTTAAAATTCAGATACAAGTTCATTGTGTTGACTGCTGATGAGACAGATCCCTTGTAGAGATGAAATGGGGGAAAGTGCTGTCAAGGCAGTCATACTGTTTGTTTTGAGTTAAAGGAATTTCTTGGGTTCCATGCAGTGTCTGCTCTGCCCAGCCTACCCTCCTCCTTCATGCAGTGCCTTGGCTGAGACCCCTTGGGGACACACAGGGCTGAGTTCCTTCTGGTGACCTGCAGGAGTCCCACTGCCCTGGTGACCTATGGGAGTCCCATCCCCAGAGCCTGGGGGACGGCCGTGGTCTGCAGTGCCACCTCCTGCCCCTCAGCTCATACCAAGAGTTGGCCCTGTCACCCAGTAGCTCCCCCACACACCACCAGCAACCTCCCCAGGGTGAAAACAATACTGTCATCTCATAGAGAAAAGGCAGCAGAAGGAAGAGAAGGAGGGTGCAGAGGAAGAGCCAAATTTGAGTTTTCCTAATGTGGTACAGCCCCTGTCTGTATGGGAAATGACAAATGACCATATCACCTTCCTGCTAAGACTTTATTTAAATGGGTACTAAAACTCCCGGTCTTGTTTCTGCTCTATCCCTACCTTAAAACATTTATCAAGTAAATTTATTTAAATAAATATACTTCAATTTAAAGCAACATTTTTTATCTTACGAAGTTAGATATCTTTTAGACAAACACAATTCACATGGCCTGTCCTACTGATTTTTACATTCTCCATTCTAGTAAGAATTTCAGTTAATAGCATTTTTGAACATAGCTATACTACAGTATATACTATATAACTTCCTTTCTCCCTCAAAGAAAACTTCCCCTAAAGTACAATCAAATTGTGGAATTCTTTCCACCTTTTTCCCAATACCATTCCTCCTTTCTTCATGTACCCTTAAGAGTATCAGGAACTCCTGTGAATTTGTCTAGAATTAATTGCATATATTATATCACAATTTCTGCACTGCATAAAGTCATCTAGCTAGGAGTACATTTGTTTATCCTGAAGAGTCACTGTCATACTCTATTTCCAGAGCTGGTATTACATAAATTACAAAACTCTAATTGGACACAAACAACTGTGTTGTATATCATAATGAAAATAGCAGCACTGTCAAGGAAACAATGAAAGGACAGACAGATAACTGAATGAAAGGAAAATCTTGAAACAACCCTTTTTGATCTCTCCACCTGCTTTTGTCTGGGTAGTGGCCAAATGGAAAAATGAAACAAGCCTTATGATTTATCAGTTTGGATTCTTGTATAGGGGCTGTAGAAGTAACAGGAATATTTATAAATGTTTGCAAAGAGTGTAATTTAATATTGATTCTTCTTTCTCAACCTTGTTTAGCTACTGCCATGTGGAGACTATGAAAATGTAAGAAATAATTATGATATTTATTGCTTCAACATCCACAATCGCAGCATTCTTTTGGTGTATATAACCTACTGAATTAATTCTTTCTTCTCTTTAGATGATAATTGGAATTTATGTTCTTGTTGTGAAACCTCACATATTCTCATTTTATCAGCAGTAACTCAGATTAATACTACAAAAACACAGATGCTCTGTGCAAAGATCTATGCTTGACAAGTTAATCAAGAAAAGAGTTCCCTATTATTAGTGTTCTGTATTTTGAACAGGCATTAGCTAAACTCACTTTGTATTTATATATTTGAAATAAAGTAACAAATCATAAAGTCATCAGATTTCAACTGCTAAAATTATCAAGAAAATAGAAAATGTTTGAAAAAGATTGTTTGTCAAACTCCTGGGAAACAGTAACTTAAAAAAAACCAAAAAGCCAGGACACCTCAAAATCAACAGCATTGAAAATAAGAGAAAGAAGGAACCAAATGAACATGTACACTAAAGTGGACCCACAACAGAGGATCACAAGAGTAATGTCAGAGGGTAAATCTCTGCCCAGTGAGCACTGGGCAGGATGGGACGGGAGGGCAGAGACAGACAGTGCAGGCAATGATGTAATGTGTTTGCACTCTCTGGATAAGCTGAACCATCACTAGCCTTGTGCCTGCAGGGATGTCTAAGGCAGCCAACAGAAAATGGCAAACAGATAAAAATACTTGTGGATTTTTTCCTTTTTTTTTTTTTTCCCTTTTCCTTTTCCCCTCTGGTTTTAGCTCTGAAGCCCCGAGCCTGTGGTAGAGCCCTGCTTTGCACCAGTAAGGGCCTCCTGGATTTATGTTCTTGAGTTTCTTTACATATCATTAATCAACTTATTGCTTTCTCTGAACTTTTGGGTGTTAATAAATTGAAGAGAACTCTGTAGCTATGGGAACAGTGAAGAAATAGAAAATACATTTAAAGGAAAGAATCAAGGTGCTCAAGCGGTTTTGTTAATGAAAGAGCCTGTTACAGAATTATGGTCACGACAGTGAGGATAACTGACTATAATGTGATTGAACACAGACTGCATTGGATTTTCCCTCAATGTGCATTTTAAAAATTGGTTTTTGTAGAAGTCTTTATCTGAAAGAAGGAAAACATAATTTTGGGCAATTTTATGTCCTGTGCAATAGGAGATCACCACAACTGCTACATTATCTGCCTTTTATACATTATGAATCACCATAATGTTTGAATACTTTATTTCCCTTACGGTCTGGGAATTGACAGGATGTGCACATTTGCCCTTGGGTTTCTTATTTCATACTCTTGCCTACCATTTGCATGTATATTTTCGTTTTATTTGCTCCTGTCAGTTTCTTACACAGGAAACGAGTCTATTTGAAGGAATGCAAAATGGTGGCCTGGCCAATTCCAAAGTGAACTGTGCCATGATACCAGTTTAATAATGCATGAATGGACCTGCACTAGCCATAATTCATCGCTAGTGCTATTTATTTCTTTATCATGTGTCAGTTCCCTTTCCTGCCAGGATATCAAATGGCTACAAAGTGCAGTGTGCTGTTTTCCTTATCTTTGAGCTAAATGTTCCATTATATCACATTTTAGGCCTTTTAAAATTGCATAATGAAGCACACATAAAATCTAAAGTGATCTTCAATAGTATATCCATGATGCAGTATGTTACAAAGTGATACAGCACCAGGGTTGAGTGTTGTGCTGTCGCTGTATCTGTTTGGTAGGAAGGAGCATGACTTAAATAATTCAGTCATTAGAATAGCAGCTACTTTGCTCCTGGTTTACTATAGGATTTCAGGGAGATTTATATACATCCATAGACATCTAGAGTTCAAGAAACTTAATTGGGCTGAAATAGAATCTTTGCAACTCTGAGATTAACTGCTAGAAGCTGTTTTCTGGCTTAAGCCACTGTGTGTGCTTGTTCTAAATGCTTTGGGCTTAACCTTTGAATTTTTACAGGATGAGAAGGTTAATTTCTTTCTCTTAGAATATTCTTCCTTAAATGGGAGATGCCACATTGGAGGTGTGACATATTTTGATCTCACTGTTCTTTCGGATTTCAGCATCAGATCTAAAATCTAATTTTTTTTATCAGAATGGCCCATGTGGCATTAGTGTAGTATTAAAGAACCTACTTCTTTTGTGGAACAAGTGGAGTAAGAAATGGATTCACTAAGATGCCTTCCAAAAACACGTATTAGAGTTGTCATCAAAATATGCTATTCCTTATATTTTGTACTTCAACTAACAGTGGCATATCTGTTATATCATTGTTCTTAAAATAAACTATCTAATAATAAGTGTTCCTCCACAGTATGACACCAAAGAGATGCCTGAAAGTACAGCAGCGATTCAAATGAAAACAAACTAGAAACCCTAAAAGGTCACATCACTTCCTGCTATTTTAGGTGTCAAAATTCAACTGAGCATAAATATTAAAACTTAAATGTGTCAGTTGTTAGGAAAACTCCCAGAACCTGCAAAACTGTCTTAGTCACTTAACCATTTCTGACTGCGCAATGAGCTACAGTACACATCAAAAAAATGCACTGAAAATTATTATTACATTTGAATTAAATTTCATCAGGGATATACAAATTAATTCTGACAAGAAACAGCAAATAAAAATAAAATATAATTTTAAAAGTGACTTTTTAAAGTATATTGCTCTCTATAAATCCCAAAGCTACAGGTGTCTGTAGGCACTGCAGCCAACATGTGGGGCTCCAGCTCCAGTCTGGACCTCTCAGGTACCATTGTAATTTCCCACAAAACATTTACATCTTCTGCCCTCTCCCCTCTAAATCCACAGAATATGCTTTGGCTTTATGATCTGCCCTAAAACAGCACATCCTTTCTCCTATTGCTGTGCTGCCCTCTCAGAAGGATTAATTAGCTAAGGTGCAGCTGCACAACAGAGTGAGGGTAGTATATCTTACTGCCTCATGTAGGCTCAGCCCTTCGGATATTGGCTTTATGATCTAGTTAATAAAATATTTAAACACCTCATTTCTGTGCCCACAGGGATCGTGATTATAACCACAGGCATAAAGTGTTACTTGGCCAGCACAAAACAGCGACAGATGAGTGGGTCCACATGCAGACTGTCTCTCCCAGATGTGCTCCAGGGGCTGGCTGGAAGGAATGCCCGTGCCAGCAGGCAGGAGAGGCAGCTGTGCACAGCCAGCAGGCAGCTGGGATCTGTCCTGGAGATTGGTACTGATGTCTCAGACTGAGCATCTGCGGTCAGTGTTCAAGGTGTTAACTACCCAAACAAGGACAATGCTGTTGGGAACAGGGCATTGCACCGAGTTCTTGACTGTTTTTTCACACACACAGAAATACCCAGATTACTTCCTCCTCTTAGTCCTAACACATTGAAATCCACCTTACATCATGGCAGAATTAGTCTTCATTCACCTTTTTAGATTTTTATTTATTGTTTGGAAGTATAACCCACTTAGTCTCAAGCTAGCAGAGGTTTTCAGTATCCTGATAAATTGAACCTCAGAAAACATAAGAGACAGCTGGGTTATCATACTTGCCAGGTTTGCATTTGAAAAAAACACAGTCACAGATTTCTGAAGAGGGGGCAAACATAAATGACAGCAGACTACCTCAAGACACCAAGCTCATTTTCAATTTCTTTCCTGTTCTGAAAGATTACACAGCTACAGGATCAAAAAATAAACCCAGTGATCAGAAGCAGGAGCAACTCCATCTCCCTGTTGCACTGACCGGGCAGGTGCTGTGGATTTGCTGCAGCCTCCAGGCATCACCTGTGCCTGAAGCAGCCTCTGCTCTGAGATGTGCAGGTTGGGGAGCTCAGAGTACCAAAATTTTAGCTTTAATGTACACAGATATAATCACAAACCTTTTACATGAGTACCTTTTGAGCTAACCCATTAGCCTTGCCTAAATTAGTCTGGCTGTTTATAAGATATTAAATGCACTACAAAGCCTAACATGTTTGTTATGCTCTATAATCAGAGCACCTGTTTAAAAGCCCACTGCAGCTGTACTTGCAGCAGATTACAGGCCATTAGGCAAGTTATGCAGTACCTTATTTTTATAACCTAATCTCTTTTCCTCTTTCACATTTGAATTTTAGAATCATAAAAATGAGATTCTTTCCCCTCCATACACCTTCTCCAAGTCCTTTAGTGATTGAGATGAGGAGAGTAATATTAATATTTATACAATGCTCAGATCTAACTTTCTGTTGCTATGGTAAAATACTGTCATAAAATATTTCATTAACTTTTAATCCTTTTTAGCACCGTTCTTCCCTCTTGAGACTACACTGAAACTTTGGATAGTTGTGGGACACAATTTTAATGAAAGTTGGAAACACAGAATCACAGACTCATAGAATTGTTTAGGTTGGAAAAGACCTTTAAGATCATCAAGTCCAACTGTTAACCAAGCATTGCCAAGTCCACCACTAAACCATGTCCCCAAGTACCACATCTACATGTCTTTAAAATATCTCCAGGGATGGTGACTCTGCTATGGGCAGCCTCTTACAATGCTTGACCATCCTTTCACCACATATTTTTCAAAATATCCAACTAAAACCTCCCCTGGCACAACTTGAGGCCATTTCAACTCATCCTGTCACTTGCCTGGGAGAAGAGACTGACTCCCATCTTGCTCCAACCTTCTAGGTACTTGTAGAGCTTCCTTTTCTCCAGGATAAACATTGCCATATCCCTCAGCCACCCCTCATAAGATTTGTGCTCCGTACTGTTCATCAGCTTACTTCCCTTCTTTGGACACACTTCAGCACCTTGCAGTCTTTCTTTTAGTGAGTGGTCCAAAACTGAACACAGAGATTCTGGAATATTTATAATTTTGCTTGAATTATTAGAAAACTGAACAAAAAAAGATCTTAGATTGGATGAAGTTTCCAAAATGTATGTTTACCATGTTGCTTCAGCATGGATCAAGCAATGATACATGATACATCAGCTATTTGAAGGATCATGGGAGAGGTCTGAATTCCCCTGTGGAGGCAACAGGAGGGCAACAGTGGTATCCTGATGTCTCTGAGAGGCCTCACTGTGATGCTACTCAAGGACCAGACCCTCACTCAGCTGTTTATTCTTCTCAAGGTTTTAAAAACACAGCATTTCATATAGCTAACCTTAATGTAGTCTCATTTATTACTTTCCTTATACATAAAGAAGAGTGGATATCAACTGAAATATTATAAGACAAAATAGTAACAAAACTAATTACCTCTGGCTCAGTTTGGTCCATGAGGAAACAGAAAAGACATATCACCCTTACTGACATGGCATAACATTATGATGCACATGTTGACATGTCACTGAAATAATTTCTCCCAGTTCAGAGGTTGCTTTTAAAAAGATTTATATAAATTACAGCAACAGTGGCAAGTTGAGATTGTTTTCTTTAGCAGAGTTGCAATCCATTTCTACAACAGACACATGTCATTGCAGTGTACTGGCGTGGAGTACCTCCTTGTGAAGCAAAACATTAAGGTTGCAGACCATCATAATCCAAGATACGAACAATATCATTTTAAGTACTGTACAGGCCCAGTGAGAGCTAGCTGTGTGATCCCTCCCAGGCAGAGGGGTCAGTACGAGGCAGGTTAAGTATTTTAATTTCGTCAGACTGAGAGCCCGGTGTGCATTTGGTGCTCTCTCCTGCAATAGCTCTCTAGGTAAACACCCACAATTGCAGACAGTAACTGACTTTATAAGGCATCAAAAAGCAGCCATCAACCTTAAGATAGTGATTTTTTTAAAAAAGTATGTCTTTACACTTTCATTCTACCTGAAAGTCTGAAAAAACTTCTTAATGAGACAACAGTGTGCCCATTTATGATGTTTTGATTAAGAGTTATGTAGGATTTCCCAACACCTGAGCTCAAAGGCAATCTTAAAATCACCAGAATACTCTTAGTCACTTAACTTCTTTGGGAAATTGTATGATCTGGGTCAAGGTTTATAAACAATTGCATCATCAGTAACTATTTTTTCCCATTGTATTTTATTCTGGATTTAAAAGACAAATAAAGCTAAACTAGATTCAATATTTTGTTTTCTTTAAAGGCCTGAAAGGTGTTACAGTGGTATCTAGAGGCCTTCCTCAGGTCTAATTATTCCTGTACATTCTTTGCAGTGTTGATCTTTGAAGTCAGACTACCAGCACAGAAAAAGTGGTATCACAAATCACACTATAGGTTACAGATCAGGAGCCTTTGAAGGCACAAAGACCAATCCCTCTTTGGTATGTGCCAGGATGACAACTGACTAGACTTCTCTGTTTTAATTCAGTGATTATCTGCATGAACACAGATGTCTATTGATCTGTTGATACATGTCTGTCTATTACAATAAATTCTAGTACTTGCTGCTGGAATTGGGTGTGTTATCCTTTTTATGCTAGTGATGGAGATTTAAATTTTGGTTTTGATGGAAAAGAGTAGTTATGAGAATCATCAATT
Organism: Scytalopus superciliaris; assembly: GCA_013400415.1. Taxonomy (NCBI): domain Eukaryota; kingdom Metazoa; phylum Chordata; class Aves; order Passeriformes; family Rhinocryptidae; genus Scytalopus; species Scytalopus superciliaris. The sequence continues at coordinate 115,046 of VXBX01005110.1, forward strand.
CTCTAACCTTGCTCTAATCTCCTCATAAAACTAAGGAGAGAGTAGGCTTTTAATTCCTTCTTTACCACATTTTCAGGAAGATATATGTAAACAAACCCCTTAATTACCTAGTATTGGTATCTGCAGCAATCTTTCTGACTGTTATGCAAATTTCTGCTGAATGAGACAGTCTACAAATAATCCATTTACAATACATTATCTACTTATTATGTTAGAATTTTGATTTATTATGTCCTGTTTGGCAACTTCTTCAATACTATGTAAATAGAAACAAAACCAACCAAATCCAAAGTCAATCACTTCAGGGTTTTTTTAGATAACAGAAAGAACATTAAGTGATAATAAAAGATAGTTATAATATAAATGCACAATACTAATTAAGATAATTATTTGTCTATGTAAGAGTGAAAACAACTTCACTGATTTATTCCTCTTGCACATAAGCCACAGGAAGGCCTGGGGTTCATGAGGATAATTAGATTTCCCTGTCCCATTTGATGATTTTGATGGTTGTGTGCTACCTTTCCTGGGTCAGGGTGTGGAAAGAGGGATGGAAAGAGTAAATGAGAGCTTGAATGATGCAAGTAGGGTTCAGATTTTTACTCCTTTTTTTTATAAGCCTTGCTAGCACATATTACTGAACGCAGCATACCAGGACTGACCTTAAATCCCCCTTTAAAAAGAACATGGTACTCTTTTCCTCACTCATCACTGTCATACAATAAATTTCATTGCAATTTACCTATTCAGACAAGAATTCTCTGACAAATGGCCAATTTAACATTTCCTAGAACACATCTAGCTGATATATTTCACCTGGATATGCCCTGACTTGAGTCACAGTGCATTCAGTGCTCTGGAGAGAGGGGACTTGGGTGGAACATCTTTTTTCCTTTCTCACTGTTGCAGCAGCACCATATCTGGTTTGGTAGGTCTCATGTGAGCCCACCTTCTGTGAAAATGTTCCACCAAGGTCCTGAGGAGGTAGCCTGGTTTTTTAAAGGTTTTGTGAATTTGTTGTTCTTACCAATACTATTGTTTATATAAAGGTTGTTGTTATACTTGTAATGTCATATTTCATATCTTATACACCATTAAACCAGCAATTATAAAAGCTCTTTTCCAAATGCTCATGTTGCTCATTAAAAGGTTATCTCTGTACTCCTCTGCCCAGCCCTCTGAACCCGTGTCAGGCATGAAGCACATGAAAGGGATGTAATTTTATGTAAAATGGCAATAAACTGCAGTGCTAGCTTTCAGTCAGACTCCCAGTATGATCAGTGTTGGCTAGATCCTGTTGTACAGCATCCATCACCAAGCATAAGCTCATATTTCTTTTATTTTCAGTGTCCTCTCCAGAGGTTAAGTCATCACAATGTTTACAGGCGAGCCCTTCCTGACTGGAAAGGTCAGCCTGGCATTACATTTTGTGGCCATCATTAAAATTCCTGTGTGGAGTCAAGTCACAAGAAATGTAAGCAGGAAAGTGAAATCTTGACAAGCTTAATGGTCATCTGAAGCTACTGTGATGTATTAGTTTGTCCCCTGAAATAAAAGTTTTAAGTTGATTGTGCTATTCAATAACAGACCAAGTGACATAATCTGTCTCAAATTTACTCAAGTGGCAGCCAGAGCAGGACCTTCCTAAGACCCTGTATACGTGCTGTCTCCTGAATGCTGGTCTTTGGACCATTGTTTTCTGGTCTCAGAAATGCAAGGCAACACCTATCTGCACAGGACAAGCTGGACCCAGTGCACAGTGTGGCCTCTGCTGAGTGGCCTCTGTGTAATATGTAGTAAAGCTCAGTAAATACTAAGAAGCTTTGATATAAGGGAAAAGAAGTGGGGTTTTAGCCAATAAAGGAAAAAAAAAAGTAAATACAAGGGTTTGGAAATTGTGAATCTATCTTATTCCAGAGTTATCTTAATTGGGTGCTATTTTATTTGAATTATTTTATTTCAGCCCACAGAAAGAGTGCAGAGATTATTCCATATTGTGATCCTGATTTGCAGTTTGGGATTTGCTTTGTGAACATAGCTAAGTAATATTTCTGTTCTTTGAGTAGATGAGTACCTAATTAAAACTTTTCAGGAAATACTTGTGAACACTTCATGTGTATTGCATATTCACTGCAGTATTTGCCACTATATATTTGCATACATATTCATTAAGTTATCTTTACTTACAGATTGTTCAGAAATAATTGATTGCTTGACTATTCACTTAAAGATAAAATTCATCAAATGAGATATAGATTCACTTATTCACCAGATATTCACATATATTTTTCAAAATAGTTAAAGAAATTTACTAGAGATGCCACTGACACATGTATGTCTCATGTTTAAGTCCCAGTTGACGGGCTGATTTCAATGTACCCTTTGCAGCATTATTGTAAACTCACTCATAGAGTTGGTCCCGAAAATTCAGCCTTCACTATTCTGATTTTATTTCATTATTGTTCATGTAACACAGTAAATAATTATTATTCCTTGCATTAGCATTCTTTGACTCTTCTGTGGACTGTTGTCATGTTTGTGCTTTGTAATTGCTTTATTGAGTCTTTTGTGGTGAATTGCATGCTATGGTTCTTTCACTGGTTTATTATGTAATTTTTTTCTTTTTCTGTTAAATTCCATTTTGTAACTTTCTGGAAATGGATTGCTCTAAAATCAAAACAGAATTTCACCCTGACATTTCCATATTCTTGCTTTGTCTCTTCTGCACCTTAAAAGGTGTATAAAGCACCCTTTTTAGGGTTTTTTGTGTTTGTTTTCCGGCTATATAATTAATTTATGTCTGCATATATTATTCCTTTCTATCTTTCAACATCACATCTTGGATTTTCATCTTTCAATTGTTTTTATCTTATGTTTTTTTCTTTTTTTTCTTTTTTTTTTTGCGTTATTTGATGTTCTCACTTTAATTATTTTCTGAAAGTTTTAATCTTGTCTACACTATGTGTTGTCTCTACTGTTGTGTTCAGAATTTTAAATTTAGCACTACCTGTGAGTTGCACTGGTGCACTGAGAGGTTTATGTTTGTTATATAATGCTGTTATAAGAAGTTTGTACTTTAGGTGAGTAGTGGATTTAAGTTTTTGTTTGAAACTATATTTCAGTGGAGTCACCATAGCTGGACTCTGGCAGCTGTAATATATCCTGACCCATCCTGACCACAAAAATCTAGTGCTGAACCTAGCTAGGAGGAGAGTTTCAGCTTTGGAGTTTACCCTTTTGCATGGATGTAAAGAGCGGGATGAGTCCCTCATCCCATGCAGATTAAGGAATACAGATGAATGGCTATACATGTTACATGGATTTCAACAGGAAGCCTCTGATTCTGGCAACTTCACCTGAACTAATAGTTGCTCCCTTTAGATGATCTCATTAATTGTCTCAGAAGTTCCTGATTTTATATTGGAAGCTGGATCTATGAATTTAAAAAAATTATAAAAAAAAAAAA